>JAHWFO010009005.1:0-14181 GCA_023313115.1 Rhysida immarginata | reverse complement strand
CATAGTGTGGTAATTAAAAGTTTAGCTAATCTATATTAAAAATTATATAAGTCTGTTCCAGACCGACAAACATACAGGGAAATTTTCTTTTATTGTATAATTCACGTGGTTCAAAATTCATGTATTATTTGGCTATGCGCCTATTTTGATCAACTTTTTCTCGTATTAAAAATACGAAACAAAAAGTCTGACCATTTTCGGCACGGTCGATTTTTGAATCCCTATTTCCTCTGGTAGATTTTCGAACTCGACCGAGGGGTAGTTCCCAACTGTCGATGAGTAAAAACAGATCGAAAAATCGAAATTCTTCCAAAGATATCATGTTCAAAGACGGACAGAGAGATTCGACCATTCTCAGAAAAGTTTTCCCTATCTAATAATTTCCCAGTTTACAAAAACATATAACCAACTGTATTAGAAGATAAGGGGTAGACACTCAACTTTTCAATGGAAATTTATTCTACGTACAGTAAGTAGTTGTCTACAGTATCTACTTAAGTATCCACACACTGTTGAATTGTTACTTTGGTTCATCGTGTGCCTGGATAACTCCCCATGCTTACGTAGTAGTTTGTTTAAGACCACTGAATAGAAAAACCAAATGTGTCTTACATTACTATATGATAGTTCAAACTTAGATGATAGTTCTGATAGTTCAGACTGTTATGATGAAAAAATTCTTTTCGTTTTCGTTACTCTCTGAAAATAATGAAATTCTATTGGAAATTATATAAAATTAAAAACTAGTAAGCAGATCTTACAAATCTTAAACAATACTTACAAATAAACCTATATTTACGTCAACGCTTACGCCTAACTTTTTCACCAATTCAATTCTAACTTTCCCTTTCGTTGTGAGGCGCAGAAACCTCCGCATGAAACATTATATAAAAAGAAAAGTAATAAGCACCGGGAGCCACTTTTTTCATTAGTTAATAAAGGCGGGAAATGTAAATCTTGGGAGGCACTTGTTAATTTGGTCGAAGGGGAAACGGAGCCGTTGAAATTTGAAATATCTCCTATCCTAATTTCGTCCTTTCCCCCCCCCCCCCCCCCTATACATCGTCCCCTTTTAATCCTTCTTGAATTCTGCTGCGATCGTTCCTCGCTGGCACCTCGGCGTCTGGAGTGCTGCCATTTTTCGCGCCATAAATCGCTGCTTTCGTCACCTCCACTTGCAGCCAGCGCCCTCACCTCTGCACCGACCAACAGCACGCATACACAAAATCCTTTCATAATTCGCTACAGCCTCTCATTCATAGCGAAATTCAACATACGTTTCAAAAATCAATTAAGAAAACGCCCTGATAAGAGATTCGTAATGACACTATGCACAGTGTTTTGAAACTGGAGATTAATTTTAAACTTTCATGTTTCAAAGAATTTTGATATTTTAATGAAAATCTGTCCTTGATCCACTGATTTTATCAAATCTCTAATAGTTAAGATGCACTATTAATATTCATGTTTATCAACTTGCACAACAGCCACATCATTGTTGATTACGGTTGCCGAGTTTCTTTTGCGCGTTTTGTTTTCTATAAATAGCTAAGGTTTTCTATATTATAATATTATGCTTTTTAGTACTGTATAAGAAAAACAAAATCTCGTTGTAGGGACAATTTCGAAACATTGCTTCGGTATTTTTTTTTCATCCTTTCTGCCATAGATAGGCAAAGTAGTTGCCATTTCATTCAAAGAACGCCCTAATTGGTAAAATAAAAATTGATCAAGACAACATATGTATACATTATCGAGTCACCTATTTGCCGCACTTTTAGAGAAAAGTAGTTTACGTATAGAAATATTAACTGCTATTAGGTGAGGTATCTGTCAAGCTTCTTCAGAGATTGGTGAAGTAAACTTTTCCCGAAAAGCACACAAAATCATTTTGCGAGTCAACTCGTAATAGTGTCATTAGAAAAAAAAAATTTATGCATCGTATTCTAATTCTAAACCTATATAGTTCAAAGTCTTAATTTTCGCTATTAGATATATGAAGTATGGAGGCTTTGCAATTAATTTTATTAATGACAAAAACCACAAACAGTTTCGCCATCTTTTTCCGGCTTTGTGAAGATGATGGAATGAATAGCTGCAAAATATTTGAAATTGAATAACAAGATATAATAATATGATTCCATCACTTTGACAAAGACAGAAAAAGAGAGCGAAACCGGTAGGTGGATTCTTTCATCAATAAAATGTATTGCAAAGCCTCCGTTTTTCATATACTAATTCTAAATATTTTTATCATAACGATAAAATCTGAACGTTACTCATTCAGACTGAAAGTGGATCCGCAACTTAAGACTTGCAGTCTAACCCTTTATTTCTCAGTATTTCCTATTAGCATTTGTTACTTCTATACGAATATTGTGCTTCTATAAAAGTTCGCCAAAATTGATGCAAGGTATAAGCTCTCTTTGTAAGTTTACTCTGTAAGCGTTATGGTCATTTCATCTCAGACACAATCTTGTAATTTGAGATTTGACGCCACAATAAGGAATTTTTATTTTTGAAGATAAAATTGAGTAGGCTAATCGTTTTAAAAGTTTCTCTTTTTTTTCTGGTTACAAATTTAATAGTGAAAAATTACATGGAATAAACGTCACCGCGAAGATTTTATAACATATAACAGAGAATATTAAGTATTTGAAAAAACAATTTCAATTACAAGGTCAGTAAAACAAAGTGAAAGACAACGCAATGAGGGATTTTAAGCAGGGCAACTTCTGGAAAAAGCGGCTAGACTAGAATCTATAATGTATTCTGTGCTCAAATGTCTTGGTCAAAGTTACTGAATCCAGGAAACGAGTCTCAAATTTCCATATTTGGACATCCTCGCAGTCCTAAAACGAAAGCCTAATTACTACATTTAAAAAATTCAGGTAGCTCTTTCCGCTACTCGTTTTCATTTCTCATTAACATATTAATATCAACAAGTGCTTTGCTGGGCAGGTTTCAGGAGAGAAGGATCTACAACCTGCTCACCTCCTTTTCAAATTGAACAGGTCCAGTGAGGCCTCACAATTTAAATAAATTATAAAAACTGACAAAGTACTGAATGCATATTTATAAGGGTCGTACAAATGAAAACGAAAATTATTTATTTTATCCAAAGTGTATACAAGGAATTTATCCCAATGTGTAACTAGGCGTGTAATTCCTTTATAGAAGTCTTTCGGTTGCGTGTGAAACCATTCCAAAACCTCTTCCTTCACTTCATCGTCCGACTGAAACCTGCGGCCTTTCAGATTTTTCTTGAGATCCCCAAACACGTGAATTCCCAGGTGGATGCTGCATTGCTTCCCAGTTGAACTTTTTGATGAGGTCTACCGTTGCTTTCGAGGTGTGAGGACGCGCATTGTCGTGGAGAAGAAGCACTCCTTGTGAAAGAAGCCCAGGTCGCTTGCATTTGATGGCCGCGCGCAGTGCCTTCAATGTTTCCCCATATCGTGCTGCGTTAACTGTGGTGCCTTTTTCAAGAAAGTCCAGTAAAATCGGGCCTTTGCGATCAAAAAAAGGTCAATATCACCTTCCCCGTGCTGTTTGCGATTACTTTTGATTCTCTCGGGGGTGGTGATCCATAATGCTTCCATTGACGGCTTTGACGTTTGCTTTCGGGCTGGAAATGAAAGCACCAAGTTTCGGGCTGCTGCTCTGTTGTCATTAGCAGAACCATACGCCCAATGCATGTCATCCAGTTCATGTGTGAAGTGGTACATCGTGCAACCGCACGTAGAAGCCTTCAGTGCACGCCCTATTGATTTCAAACCGCAGTATAAGTGTATGGACAGTCGTGTGACTAACAGAAACTGAATGGAAACAACCTCGCAACTGCATTTGCATTTATTATGGACCTATCCATTAAGTATTTCCAGTGTGCGACGATATTTCCCTCTATGCCAGGAAGTCACCTTGCTAGGGAAGCAACCCAATTTTCTCTCCCCCATATCTCTAAAATGGGGGAGTTCCGACTCCATGTTCATAGGGACAAAATACATCACTATACCATGATCTATTACGTGTATCATTATCACCATTTGTTTTTCGTCACCCTGTATAATAAAACTGTAAAGAGTCCGCGTTTGTGCACGCATCACGCTAAAACTACTAGACGGATTTTGATGAAACTTACAAGGAAACCCCAGATAGCCTTTTTTGCGCGCAAGCACACCGTGGAAGCGATAGCGTTGCGCGCCAGTGAAGCGCCCCGGAAGTGCGGAGAGTTCAAAAAACATGGCGGAAAGAAGGGAAGCAAACTTGTTAGCGGCGATCGCCAAAGAATTGCAGTTAGAGCAGTGTTATTAAGCATAAAACCTTAATTTTGCTGTACAATTATTCGTCTCGAAATAATTTATAAGATGAGGTAGGCATCCTTGAATACTATTTTTATTTAAAATTATAAAGCACCGCGATACATACCCCCCTCACCAACCTAACGTATTACTTGAAGCCAGCCCCGTGTTTGATTACCGAATTATTTAATAAAATGAAATAATAAATTAAGGAAGTGGTTATTAATTACTCTAGGCATTTTTTACTGGAAGGCAATTAGCTAATTGTAATAATCTATTATAAAAACTAAGTTTGTTTAGAAATTTGAGAAGCCATTCAATTGCCATCTGCTGCTGTCTATTTCATCTGAATTGGATTCGTGCTTATAGCTGTGAGTAGTGGAAGAAAGAAGTTCCATTAAGCGCATTAATACACCGTTTTAACAATGGAGTCCTTGTATGAATATGTGTGCTCAAATTTTTTCGTTTTCGGGGTTTATTTTGAAAGAAACAAAAATCCGCACTCTCTTATTTTGCAAGCATCTATTGTAGCTTCAATTGAGTAACATATTTCAATTTGGTGGAAATCTGTGACATACATGTTCGAGGGATTCCCTTGTTAGTATGGTTATAGCTTATAGTCTGGATCAAAATTTAGGGCACTTTTTATTGAGGGAAAATGTCTCATTCCCACAGGAAAATAAAAAAACAGATGTTCCAAAATACTGGTTCCATGCGATGTTCAAAATTTTGCCAACAGATGCCGGAACGAGTATTTTAAATCGCGCTTTGGTTAAATATTAACTTTTGAAGTTAAAATAATACTATTCTACATAAAATAATACGGCTACAGAATCGAATTACGGACTTCGATTTTTACTTTGCATTAGAGTTGTTGTTTAGTTTTTGTGCTTTAGCGACAGTTTTTGTACTTTTTTTTTTCTGTTTTTCTCCGCTCTTTCTCTTTTGGGGGCAGTAGTCCTATGGAGACAGAATCTATGCGTGTGTATTGAATATTGGATTTTTGAAATTCTGACTACTTCGGATTCTTAAAGACCATTAAAAAGTGGAATAGGAATGTCTGTAAGACCCACTCTCTATCTCTTTGTCTTCATCGATAAAATTGGGTTCAAAACTTCAAAAGTTCCACACTTTTAGGGCCTCTATCTCCTAAACGATTGGATCAATTGAAAAAACACCAAGAATAAAACAATTCTCGAATATTATGTACAATCTGAATATACCATTAAAATAGGGTTTCCTATTTAGGATTTCAAAGTTACCACCTTCCTCCAGCCCCCCTCACAAGGGTGGGGGGTAATTTTTTAACTAATGAATTTCCCCCGTGAAATAATTCACTTTTGATTTTGGACATTTTCTTGTACAATGCTTAGTTTCCGAAATATTCAGTTGACTCAAGATAAATGCCTAACCCTGTATAATCTCAAATTATAGATCTCCTAATCAAACGACGAGATATGTGAAGATGTTAATTAAGGGCGGTCGCCTCACTTATAAACCGGCAAATTTGGCATCTGAATGAAATCAGTATGAGCTCCGTAAATGAGAAACATGACATGAGAATAGTTCTTACTGCTATTACGTGAAGCTGAAAATGTGCTGAAATGACAAAAAATCAGACGTATAAGTTTCGGTAAAGAATTTATAAATTATACTCCAACCATCGAATCATGAGAACTGTCAATCACTGCGTTACCATGGAAACCAGCTGGAGTAAAATACAGGGTGAGTCAAAAGTCGTTGAACACCTCCTATCTTGGATACCAATGTAGTTACGCAAATTCCAATACAGGAAATAAATGGGAACTTGAGAGTACTCTTATCTGATGAAGCACCTTTCATCATCCCAGATATGCAGATTAGGACACATCCAAATTCTATCTCGAAAACCGTAAGAGATACACAAAAAATTCCAATTGCACATTTGTTCAATAGCAAATTCCAAACAAAACAAAAAATAGTTTACCAAAATCCGATGGGCGGATCACCCACAATCCTCATTGCAAGCTCTGCAACAGGACAATTGGCTCTTCTACTGTTTCTTGCTTACAGTCATCTGATACAAAGTAAGTCTTTCCATCAATCCAGATAGTGTTCAATGTGATGTCCACTTGCACCATAGCATAATTCCGTACGACATTTCAACGATGCTTGGTTGTTGCATGATAATTTTGCCTCGCCTCACCAAAGCAGAGGACCATGTTGATCATTTCCTGGTTAGTGTACTGCGCCATCTTGCTTTGGTCTGATTTTTTTCTCAGCTTCAACCAATTGCACAGGAAAGTGGTGTCTTTATGGTAAATTGTGGAACTTTCCAGAACAGGATGAGGATGGTGCATGAAATAATTTGCAGAGCTTGCAATGAAGATTATGGGTGATCCGCTCATCGGATTTTGGTGAATTTTTTTTGTTTTGTTTGGAATTTGCTGTTCAGCAAATGTGCAATTGGAATTTTTTGTGTATCTCTTACGGTTTTCGAGATAGAATTTGGATGTGTCCTAATTTGCATATCTGAGATGATGAAAAGTGCTTCATCAGACAGAGCACCCTCAAGTTCCTATTCATTCTCTGTATTGGAATTTGCGTAACTACATTGGTATCCAAGATAGGAAGGTGTCCAACGACTTTTGACTCACTAGGTATAATCTGCGTTTGTTCTGAATTGAAACTCGCTTGGAAGAGACGTTTTACTTTCTCCATATGGCCTAAAATTTTGACTAACTTCAGCAATTGAGATCACTTGGTAAATGTAGTGTAATAGAACTGTAGTTTCGCCCAAAATATATTGAAGTTGCTGTTAAGTGAATTATTGCTAAATTACCAGGTAAACACAAAAGTTCTTGCCGTTTTTAATTCCGTAATACAAAATGATGTACACAAGAAATAGTGTATCACTAGTCCCCAAAGTAATCCCCATTGGCATCTAGCACCTTCTGCCAACGTGTCTCCAGTTGATCAATTTCCTGGCTGTAAAACTTGCCAGTCTCTTGGACTCAAAGAAATCCGTGAGTACCTTTCGCAGGTCTGTATCATTGGTGTAGGATTTTCCACGAAGATGGTTGTCCAGAGAATGGAAAAGGTGATAATTCGTTGAAGCATGATCTGGTGAGTAAGGTGGATGACACAAAGTTTCCCAGCCAAGCCGCTCTATAGTTTCCCTGGCCACCCGCGCAGCATGTGACCAGGCATTGTCATGAAGGAAGAGTACCCCTTTGCGATTCACCAATGCTGGCTCCTTCTGCTGCAATGGCTGTTGCACACATTCCAACTGCTGGGAGTACAGGTCCCCAGTGATGGTTTGGCCAGTTGATAGCAGCTCGTAGTGAACCATTTGGCGTCTAGTCCATCAGACACAGAGCATGAACTTGCTTGGGTGTAGGGGTGGCTTTGAGTGTGTGGCACGTTGTCCCGGGATGGTAGCCAATGTTTGGAACGTTTAGGAGTACAATACAGGACCCACTTTTCGTCACTGGTAAGTGTTCGATTAAATATGGGTGCGTTACGATGTCGAAAAGACAACCACATGCAGGCTGTCCTTCGTTGATTCTTCTTGGATCCCGACAATGTGTGGGTACCCATTTGCTCAAGGTTGTTAAAAAGAAGGTGGCCTCTATCGGCCGATTTCTCGCAAAAGCACTCTCATTGCCTTCTGGGATTGTGACGTCACCCGGAAGGTTGGCAGCTCCTTTTAACATAGCAAAGCTGAGATGGCTGGAGTTCGATGTGCTTTTGCTAATAATAAACGCAATTATTTATTATTTTTAGTCCAATATTATAACATAGAATGGATTTATTATATTTCCATGCATTTATTCTTCTCATGGCAATAGATACGAGCAAAATTTCATTAAATGAGCAAACCCCCCACCCCTTCTTATAATAAAAAAGAGCACACTCGTAACAAGCAGGAGAATTCCTGAGCAGGAGATCTGCTCTTTATACGAGTGTTAAAACGCAAAAACCCAACAGATTGCACTACGAGAAAATTAAAAGTTAAGAGAAAATTTGAAACCTGAGAGAGAAGTTTAGAAAATAAAATATACACAAGACTCTTCGCTTTCATCTTCACCTCCTTCACTCGTACCAAGTAATTAAAACTGTTCAGTGGCTTCAGATTCATTTGAAGACTCCGTAAACCACGTTGGGAAAAACGACGAGGTGGGATACACTTTCACTCTCAAATTGTAATTTGAGCAAAACGAAAATGTTCGGTCAGACTCAAACAGAAAGTGATTGGATATGTAGCATTACTTTTTTTTCTTCCTATCATATTTTTACAACCATATAAGCAGTGGCAGATGTTTTAATGCTGTACTAGCACTTAATGCTTAATGATTGAATACTGTAACAGGTTAATCGTTAAAGAATTGCTTTGACGAGGTGGCCTCGCTGATGCAGTATTTGCTTTTGTATTTCAGTGCTAAATGTATATAAATTGCAATCTCTGAATTTTAAACACATATTATTCCAATAAAATATTTATATAAAACCTTGGCACGTTTTTCTTCATTTATATTGGTGATAAATACCAATCTAAATAGTAGGAATAGGCTGGAAAATAAAGGTCACCGCGCTATTCCCTATAGTTTTCTATGCGTTCGTCTGCTCCAAACCTTCCAGCTGACGTCACACGTCAGCAGCCAATGACCATCGATCATCCCGATAGAGGCCACCTTCTTTTTAACAACCTTGCCATTTGCTCATCTTGTACGTCTTTCCGGGACGTCTAACTGTTTCATCAGAAACCTGATATTGTCTGGCAAGTTCACCACATGTTAAACTGCTGTCCTCCTCTATGGCCGTTTTCAGGGCCTGGTCATCTAAGGCTTGTGGTCGACCACTGCGGGGTTCATCAGAAATGGCAAATTCTCCCGACCTGAATTTCTGGAACCAATGCCTTGCGGTGCGTTCATTCACAGCATCATCCACAAACACAAGACACATTCGGCGACTTGATGCATCTGCTGATAAGCCCACCTTGAAGTCATAAAGCAAAGAACACCTAACCATCTCCTTCGATACCTCCATTTGTCTTCACTTCTGCACGAGATGTGGTTGATGTGACTGCCCAACAGCCCTGTATTTATACAGGCTAATCTGCCCGCTCGCCCCCCCCCCCCCCGACTGATTTTGGACCACACTGTACATTCATTTGCATAAATTCTATCGCTTTCTTTTATGGCAACATAAAAACGGCAAGAACCTTATGGTTACCTGGTAGTTGCCCTTAAAAGGGCCCGTTTTGCAATTAAGCAACTGGTTTATTTAGGGAGCAATAAAAAGAAAATTTTTCTTAAAGAAATAAGAAATGTTTTCTCTAAAGATATAGTCCTGAAATGAAGAAAAGGTTTAAATGAATTATATAAGGTTTTAGAAGGAGACAGGGGGGCGAGCAGGAGTAGGTTCTAATCCGTCCGCAATAAGAGAAAAAAATTTTCTCCTTGCTCTCTACCCATGCTTCCGTCAAAATTTCCTATATTAAAAATAGTCAAAAAAGATCATGAAAATTAACTTTGGTCAGTGGTTTCGGAAAAATGATGGTAGAATTTCTGAAACTGCGCAGTTTGTGAACTGTTCGCGTGCTACTGTGATTAAAGTGTACTGCGATTGGACAAACGACACCATTGCGAATAAACACCGTGGAAGCTTCGGAGCACCAAGCGCCATTTTTGTGAGGGGTGAAAATCAATTGTTAAGATGTGCGCAATTCGACCGACAAGCAATGGCTGAGCAACTCGCCGTTCAAACGAATAAGAGGGCTGCCAATGTCTGGCGGATAATGCTGCAACACACGACTCTCCGAAGCAAAAGGATGATCACAAATGATGACAAAGGTGCATCGGCAAAAACGGCTATAAATCGCATTGCAGTACAGGAATTGGACTTCTCGTGATTGGCAAAGGGTTACCTTCTCCCATGAGTCCCGTTTTCTGCTCCCTCGAGTATATACATGTTGTCTTATTCGACGAAAAATCTCCGAAAAGAATCGCCCTGCAACTACTGTTGGAAGAAGACAAGCTGTTGGTGGCAGTGTTATAGTCTGGGGTATGTTTCCTTAGCATTGTCTAGGTCTACTGAACATCTGAAATACTCTCAACTAATCTGGTTATTCATCCATCGTTGCAATTGGGTAAACCTATTATATCTTCCCGGAGCAGATGAGATATTCCAGCAGAAAAAGGCAACATGTCCGGAAACGGTTGGAGGATCACGACCAAGATCTTCAGGTATTTCGCTGTCCCCTAATTCTCCAGATTTAAATCCAATCGGGCACCTTTGCTATCGCCTCGACCGCCATGTACGCTCCATGGATTTTCCACCTTCAGAAGTTGTCTGCATGGCTTCAGATACTGTTGACTAGGATAGGTTGTCCGTTTGGAGCATCTCTCTTCCTGGGTGAATTTAGCAAAAACGCTGCATTTCTTTAACACTACAATTATGAAGTTCGCTAGAGTTTTCAAATAAAATGTTTTCTGCGTTTTCGCAGCACTGTACAGATAGGAGAAAGATATGGGAAAGATCTGCGTTTTCGCAGAGGTATTAAATCTTGTATGGGTAACATCTTGAATACAGCATTTCCAGAAATCCTCAATTCATATAATCATTTTGTCTAAAACTTCAAATGGTTTTACACGGATAGTTTATTTGAATAGAAATTGTACAGCCGGGTGCAAAAAGGTTTTTACCTACTCCGTAGGGGCTGAGCTTAGCGGATGTTGATCGGTTGCAAAATCAGGTACTTGTACTGAGAGTAATGGCAGATTAGAATGGACCTTCCCTTCTTAATGAAAATAGGGTAGCAGGTATACGCCTGGGATGAGCTCGTCACGGGCTCTCTCCTGACAATAATAAGCGATAGCGGCTGATAACACTATCGTTAAAGTCTCTGCCTACTGCCTCGAATGGCAGAGTTCGAATCCGATATGGATAGACTTTTTTTTTGTTCATTATCGCGTTTTTGACTTCGTTTAAGTTTTAAACGGTGTATGTAAAGAACACCATAAACAGATTTAATTTTTTTCATCCAAGTGTGCAATTTGATCTGTTTATTTGAGGGTTTAAAAAACTTTTCATGGCAGGCTTTATTCTATATTGTAGTTTTTAATAAAATATACACTAATTCATACCACTATATGGAACAAAAATCCTCCTTTGTTCAAATCATGTAATATTCTCTACTATTGAAATATATAATCCTATATATTAAAACGCAAAGCATTTTTTGAAAGAGCAAAATTGGCACTTCGGCGCATGAACATCTGAAATCAACAAAGAAAGTTACGACAATCCATCAGAAGCCAGGGATTGTTGTAATGAGACAATATTCAATCATTGTTTTGAATTAAATAAACTGAAGGTTTGCAGAAAGAAAATCCTGCCTTGATCATTTTATGACGTTTCCTTGTGACTACTGAAAAACTGTGCAAATGTTCTGTTAAATGTTATTATCGTTAGAAAGAGCGTTAAAAACTGATCACTTTATCCGCTGAAACTTTGTCTCAGTTTAATACTTTCAGAGAAATTTAATTTAAATCTATTTTGATTTTATATATTAACTCATATCTTATTCTTTGTTCTTAATGAGATATTTAAGCTCTGACAATTTTTTATTTTATTATTTTTTAATTAAAGAGATGGGGATTAATAATAAGATGGGTTGCTCTCCGTCAAATTTTGACGGGATCTACACTATATGATCACAAATATCCGGACACATGCACGTTTGCGCTCTAGCCACGATTTCATGGAAATCAATAGGGCGTTGCACATCCCTTTGCCCGAATCACAGCTTCCACCCTTCGGGGAAGACTTTCCACCAAATGTTGGTAGGTACTTTCCGGAATGTTCTTCCATTCCTCCTGAAGAGCGAGAATCAGTTCAGGTACAGAAGTTGGCCGATGTGATCTGGCCCGCAAGCGTCTTTCCAATTCATCCCACAGACTCTCTATAGGGTTGAGGTCGGGGCTTTGTGCCGGCCAACCCATTTCTTCCACCCCTGAGTCCGCAAACCACTGCTGTACACGCCTCGCTTTGTGGCACGGAGCATTGTCGTGTTGGTAGAGAAATGGCCCGTTTCCGAAAAATTGCCACAACGTTGGAAGTGCACAGTTGTCCAAAACATTCAGTTAACGGTCGGAGTTCATGATTCCTTGCACAGGAACGAGCTGGCCCAGTCCGTACCATGAAAATGAGCCCCACACCATGACTCCTCCTCCTCCGAACTTGACTGTGGGCTCTGTGCACTCAGGTAAGAAGCGTTCTCCAGGTATGCGCCAAACCCAAACTCGTCCATCGGATTGCCAGAGTGTGTAGCGAGATTCGTCTGTCCACATTACACGTTTCCATTGGTCCATTGTCCAGTTTCTGTGGGCTTTGCACCACTCCAGACGTCGCTTGGCGTTGACCCTGCCAGTGTGGGGCTTGTGGGAAGCAGCACGGCCATGGAATCCCATCGTGTGCAGTTCCCGACGAATTGTCATGGTACTGGCATCATTTGCAGAGGCGTTTCGAAACTCTGTGGCAATTTTTTCTGCCGAGGAACTCCGGTTGCTGCGGGTGACACGACGAAGCACTCGACGGTCTCTGTCCGTTAGTTTCTTGGGTCTACCGGTTCGTTGTTGAACTGTTGTTGATCCCCGGGTCTTCCATCTCATAATGACATCGCCTACTGTTGACTTGGGTATCTGAAGAAGGCTGGAAATGTCACGCACGGACTTGCCGCATAGGTGACATCCAACGATGGTTCCACGTTGGAACTCACTGAGCTCTACCGAACGACCCATTCTTGCCAATGTCCAAGCAGAGTTGTGTCTGAAGGTGTGGGAAGCTATTTAAATGATGTGCAAGTCATTATCATGTGACATTGGGCCAATCGATGATCTGTGAGGGGTGTCCGGATATTTTTGATCATATAGTGTATCTAGTTATATAATAAATTAAAAAAAAATTTTGGATGGTTTTGGCATAATTATCGTTGATTATTTTATATACACAAAATATACAAAAAATGAGACTTGTAACCTTTCAAGCAGTCAAAAGAAAATAGCTTCCACTTACTACACCTGTAAATCACTTCCGTATCACACCAAAAGGAGCGCTGCATCAGCTTATCTCTTGATCACGCATATAATTTTATCGATACTGTGCACCATTTATGTTACACTATTAACCAAATAGATTAGTTTATTATTAATAAAACAAAAATTCTCATCAGAACAGCCAAAATAATCTTTTTGTCAACATAGTTGAGCACGTGACGTAAAACTTGCCTTCCCCCGATGCTAAGCAACAACTTAATGGAATCGTTCCGTAGTAAGCTTACTCGACTAGATACCTGGAAAAAGTAACCTCATTGGATTGAAGTAGTGTAAGGAAGCCGAACAATTTTGACTTAGGTCAAAACCTTTATGCACCCGACTGGACATTCCATTCGGGCAAGAAATAAAACTTAATCCATATTCACTGAAATAAATCTCTATAGTGAAAATGATTTTTATAGAACAATGTTCATAAATTTAAAAAGAGATATATTTGAAATGTATCTTAAGAAAAAAAAAATAGTATACAGGGTGATTTACATCGAATGTAAAATACTTAAAGGGGGTATTATAGAGGTTAAGATAAACACAAAACGTCCTATGAACATGGGTTCAAATATGAACGATAACTGAGATATGAACAGAAATAAAAAAGCCGCCGCCAAGATCAAGAAGTTAATAACTCAGATTCTGTAAAGCCTAGATTAATGAAATTTGGAGGAATAACAGAGTACATAAGACTGTGTATACCTTTAAAATTTGATCTAATTCTAACAAGAAGTTTCCAAGTTACTCATTCAACATCATAATACGTACGTGTTCACTTGTGAGTACTAACTAGC
>JAHWFO010009003.1:219435-229980 GCA_023313115.1 Rhysida immarginata | reverse complement strand
ACATATGCTCAAAGAAAAAATACGCGAGCAACACGTGACTTGTCACAGCTGTATACATTTGATCAGCCTTGACCATGTTCCTATCCAATGTGGTCTTGTTCCATAATCGAGGTGGAAGTATGGCTGCTCGTACTATGTTTGACAATACCATTACACAGCACTGTACTGCAGCATATCTCGATATGAAGAATCCCTGTTCTGCTTGATGCCATGAACCTCGTATGATTCTTGATGCATCTCCATTTGATATGTAGGCGCTTGCTTCTTGTTGCTCATTGATTGCTGGTGTTTGATGTGGTATCTTAATAACTTGAGTTAAATCTTGTTCATTGATTTGTGCCTCTTCGTCGACAATAACATCTCGATACAACGAATTGTTGCTGATCACCCATTGTAGTGCAGCAAGGAGTCTTGGCCTAGATATTTAATACTCTCTTATAATATTTATGTTCTAGAGATGTTCAGTAACAATGACGATTCCGGAATGGCCAGTCGATCTTGGGAGCATGGTTGATATCTACTCGGTAACTTCGAAGATGTCCTGGGCGAAGAGTACTGCTTGTTCACGGAAACCATATTGTCCAAATCGCCCGTTATACTTGACTACCTAGAGAAATGGTGTTATTCTCGCCAATAGTCGCTGTTCTGCTTGTGATAATACTCGAATGACTTCAGGTATATCATCGAGTTCCAAGTTGTTCCAATAAGCCTTCGATGGATGTGTATCTTCTTACTGTTAGGTGACTTTTGCGGCGGTGGCACACAAGCAAGCTTGATTTTGATTACAGCTCAGGTGGCAGATATGTCAAAGCAGCGGCACTCGGTGTACAAGTAGCTACTTGATTTGGATAGCATCGCTTGGTGCAAACCTCGCAACAACAATCACAGAATGTATTGATGGCTTTGTCGAACGATGCAATTTCGGCATTCAGTCGTTGACGTTGTAGGCGATCTTGTTCCTGTCGTGTCCCTCGTTGTTCTAGTGTCTCACCTGCTCGACCGTGAGACGTTTGTTGTTTATTGCGCTCCAGTCGCTCTGCATGTTGATCTGGAGTTTTAGAGGCTCTGGTTGCCGAGGTTCATCGTCTCTGACGCTCCAGTTGCACTGCATGTTGATCTGGAGTTTCAGAGGCTCTGGCGGCTGAGGTTTGTCGTCTGTTGCACTCCAGTCGCACTGTACGTTGATGTGCTGTTTCAGACGCTGTAGCTTGAGATTTGCATCTTCTATCTCTTTGTTATCAGGTTTCACGGTGTGGACTTAATTCTTGCTGTAGCCTTGAACGTTTAGCGTCTTCATCTTCTGCTGCTCGCTTCTCCTGATATTTCTGACGAGCTTTCTGCAACCGTCGTTTTCTCTGCGTGGCAGTTTCTTTCGTTGTTCTTTGCTTGGTTTCCTAAATTATTTTATATGAATCGCCCATTTCTGTCCCACTAGTATGCTCGCAAACACTAAAACGGCCACCATCTTGCACTGCCATGTTGGATTTGGATTTCTTTTCCAGAAACTTGTATTGTCATCGGTAATGAATATGTGCGCAAAATTGCAGATCTTGAGCTGGTCGCGAAGGTGGTTAAAAATTGATTACAAGATTTGACCCGGACAGACACAGTGTCATAGCATCCTGTGATTAGAGAAAGCGAGCGCGTGGAGATGGATGAGAGGGGCGTCTGCTTGGATCAACAGATGGTGGCTCCATCTCTTTCCAGCGTGGATAAAATTCCTTCATTCAATCATAATATTAAAAAATCAAGATATAAGCGTCATAACAATTGTGTTGGTGTGGTTGTGCAGGCTGAGTAAAGAGGAAATGATGAAATGAGTAAAAGAGAGGTGAGCGGGAATTTCCAGAGGGAAGACGTATCCGAAATCGCGGACGATTTCCTGGATTCCAGGCATGTTAACAGATGTTCGAAGTAGGCGAATGGAAATCAAGGAAAAAGGATTAGATAATGAAGTGCCGTCTTCCTCTCATGTTACGAATCCCGAATTTTAGATAAAGATGTAATTTAGCATTTCAAACTCGACCACATCCCACCAGTGTCATTTTGATGATTTTTTAGACTATTGTAGTGAACCGTATCCTCATGATCCACGTGTAAAGCCAACGTTAATGAAGTTATTTGATGAGAACTTTACCGCAGTGTTGTCTATTGTAAGCCAGCGAGACGTCAGCGAGGAGGTAGACATAGTCTACGAAAAAGACACGCCGGGGCACTAAAAGGTCACATTGCCAAAGTTGATCGAGCAACAATTCAACCTTCAATGTTTCTATCTTGCGTTTCAACAATCAGTGTTTATTTTTTTGTTGGAAACAGTAAAAATTGGATTGTTGCTCGATCTATTTAGGTCAAGTGACTTTTCAGTGCCTCGGCTTGTTTTTCTAGTTGGCTTTGGAGGTAGAATACCTACATCAGGAAAGCGTAGATTCATCAGTTCGACGTCAAGCGGGGATTTCTATTTTCAGATAGACGAACGGGAATTCTCCATAGCTGAATTCCGCGTACAAGCGATGCTGTTGCCCCGTCAGGTATCGGATTCCATCTCGCCAGCAATTAGCGATTTCCTATCCATGATCAAAGGCCTACCCAAGGACGGCAAAGATTTTGCATGGAATATCTGCATTAGAGGACTGCATTCGCATATTTTTCGCTCGGTGGGAAAACATTACTATAAAATCCGCTAGGTGGTAAATGGTCGTGATAGAACGAGCGAAAAAGACTCGGTCAAATTTATGCACGGTATGGGATAGGATATTCCGAGCATCGTTCGCTCGGTTCTGTTTATCCCATGAAGGGGGGAAGTGGGCAGTGGGACGAACTGTTTTAAACGTTCAAACGAAGCTGATCGCAAGCTTCTAGATTCGTGTATTCGTTAATACTTTTACAAACAAGGATTTATTGTAAATAAACTTATAAATTTTTAGTTGGAAAAAATTTTCCGTAAAAAAGTGAATTGAAATCCTGTTTTCGTGATTCTCGTTATCCATACGTAGGTTTTATGGTTTAAACTTTATCCCTTAGGAGAGGGATAAAATTTTTGTTTACCTATTTTTATACCCCCAAAGTAATATTTAATTTCTATAGTTTTTTTTAAATATCTTTTTGAGTGTATTTAGGCAAATTGGAACTTTCAACAAGATTTATAATCCCCCTTGCAAGTAATAGACTGTTGCGTTTAGCAGCAAAGCCCAACTCCGGGCGGTAGCTCACAACGAGCGTAGTACGCTTGAGTCAGGGACGCTCGAGCGAATTCAAGCGAGCGAAACACGCCGATGCATTCCTCTAATGTGCATACTCAGCCGATTTCAAAGTCAATTTATTTGCATCCTGGGGTTATCAGGTCTTTGTGGTGGAAGGACTAGGCTATATGTACTAGAAATTTCCAGTTTCCCTGCCATGGCAAAGCCTTTTACACAACGAGCGTTACCGTTTTCCTGCCGGATCGCATTTCAGTAACGCGTAGAAGTAGTAAAACTTAAAGAGATAGTCTTCTGTTAAATCTTTGCATTATAAAAATTTAAGGCTTTATTGTTCACTGCCTTAGTATTATAATTAAAAAAGTTATACTTGTATTATTACCAACAATTAGTTTGTTTATTATAATTAAGAAGTTAAGAACCTAATCTAATTAATTTGTAGCATTTTTTTTGTTCTAATTAATCAATTATGAGTTTGCGTTTCTATAGCCCTCCGTGTTAGAAGATAAAATATAAATTTTATTATATCAATAAAAATTTATCAGAATATATATGACTTTGTGTCACGGAATTCTAATACCATCGTTAATTCCGGTGACATAGACGCTCGTTTTCTCTCTCGAATATTTTACAATTCCGGGCGAAAACGGAGGCGACGTCATCAGCATCGGATAGAACATCAAGACGCAGGAACCAATGGGAGAAGAGAGAGAGTTGCAAGTGCGGACGCGAGGAGAGAGACGAAGGAGATCGACATAGAGAGAAAGGAGACGACCGATAGCGGTTTTAGGAAGTCGAAGCTCCCGACGAATTCGACTCGAAAGCACAAGGAGTGCTATGCCATCGACAGGCTGAACGGGAGAGAGAAACCTCAAGCCGCTACGACGGAGACGACTACGGAGCCGACATTTGCTTCGTTGGCAAACGCCACGTCGTGCCGAGAAGCCAAGCGGGCGGAGGTTTGCGCCGACGCAAAGAGAGAGAGACGACGGAGCGAAGGGTGTTTCTCCTCAGCGTTCATGTTTCTTCCCCGTGCTCCGAGATGGTCAGTAGCTGATCGTTGCTTCGCAGCCGTAAGTGCGTCTTTTATTGTGGGCTGCAAAGCCGATTTAATAAGGGAAGCTTTTAAAGAGCTATATCTCAGGGAACTTCACAGGGACACAATAGTGTGTGGTTTGTGGCCATGCGGAATGCGGGCATATTTTATCGGTGAATTCGGCTTCACCGTAATTGGGTGTTGCTAGTGTGATATGCGCCGCATTAAGCAATTACCCGTCTTCATAGGTTTTTTTGTATTGGTTATTTTATGTTAAGCATAATTAGTGATATAGTCTTGTTTGGTTATATTTTTAGACCTCAAGTGACTATTTATTTACTGGTAAAGTTAACAAGAGAACTCGGAACATTATGTAATTGTGTACGTGCGTTATTAAAGTTTGTTACGTCATAAAGTGTTTCGAGCGTAAGTTTTTAATTCTCTGTTGCTTGTAAATTTAAAAATAACGACTTTGCCCAGACTTTGAACTTTATCCCGTTTAAGACTTTCTAAATTATTATGTGCTAAATCTTTACTCACGCAGTTAGAACTTTTTACGAGTGTGTCTTGTAGGCTGCATGTTTATTCAGCTCAATTGTATGAATTTATTTATATGTACATGCGCTAACTATTTTGGTTGTATATGTAAATCTTGTTGAAGTCTATGCGTTTTATCGTATACCTTGGCATTTTGTATTTAATTAATTAATAGATACAAAAGTAGGGGTTGCATTATTTTTGTGATTTAGTGACCGACCCAAGCAAAGTGCTGTTTTCAGATTAAGTCTATCTATGTGGCTGTTGATTTATGGTTTAGACTTTTAGCTATTAAGCCGTTCATTCCTATTACTGTTTTAATTTAAGCCATATTTATGTGACTGGTGTATTACAGTTTAGTTGTTTAGCCAGTAAGCTATTGCTATTCAATTTTAGCTTTTAAATTTTTGGTATTGCTTTCTGGCTGAATAGTATTTGTTTAGATTATAGTCTAGATTCAGCTTATGTATTTGCATCTGTTTTCATGTTGCTAATCTTTTAAGTTCGAAGGGAGTTTAAGGCTTAAATACTATTTGTTTTTATATAGAGGTGTGTTAAGGTTAATTGCATTGTTTGAATTAATTATTCTCTTTATGTTTTGTTTTATAAATGGCATAGTTTGCCTTTGACAGAAGGAGTCTACATTTTTCCTAATTATGTACCATTATTTTTATTTATCTTGTCAATAAACATTACCTTTATTTCTTTTAATCAGTGCACTGTTGCATGTCAATTTAATATTCCACTGCGCTACTCAACGTTTAGCTTTATTCACACGTGACACTTTGTCTGTAATACCTTTTTATGATAGATTTCCAATGCGTTCTCTAAATTCTCCGTGACACAGAATAGTGAGCTAAAAATAAGCGTATTCACGTGCTAAAATATTTACGAGCTAAATAAAAGCGTATTCAACAAGAAATTAAGCCTCCCGAGGAAGGTATAGGAAAGTAGCGGAAGCCCTGAGTTCATCTTTTTTTTTTAGCCGGCCAGGCGGCCGAGAGGGCTGGGGCGTAGACTTTCTAGTTGGTTTGTATTTGTCCCGGGCTGCGTACAGATAAAATTTGTGCTCGCAAAATGACCTTAGTAGTCGACGCCAAAATTTCTTACTTACTATTCAAACCCGCTTATCCGTTCGGGTCGCCGGGGCAGCAGTCCTATGGAGGATCTCCAGCGATCGCGATCTTCCGCCATCAGGCGCATGTCCTCCCTGGTAATACCCAAGCGACTCGAACCCAGATTCTCCATATAGTCTAGCCACCAAGATATAAGTTTACGGTGCCACATTGGAATAGTCAGACAGTCGGCACCGTAAACTTATATCTTGCCACTCTCCTTTCTGCCTTAACATTGACTAGTCACTGATGGCACAACTCGTATGTTCAGACCCGGTTTTTCGGCTGAAAATCCAGTTTTTAAACAATTTAACAACGGCTGCTCTAGAATATTTAACAAATGCAGCTGTTTGGTGATGCTCGCTCCATAGCTCTGAGCGCCAACAATCATCCCACGTTAGAAAAGCTGTTAAAGGGCGTCGTTTTACCCATATCTTCAGAGACAAATCACTTTCCTGTATATAGTATAATGGTCTGGCCCTCTAGCAACTTCAGCTCGAAATCATAGCTAATTTGCCGACAAACGTCAGTTGGCCATGATCTGGCCACTCAGTGTATACGCTAACTGAGCTGTGAAACGGCTGTGCAGGCAATCTACCTATTTTTTATGCATTACCGTGCTACTACGTCAACATTATTTATATTTGACCATCCAATTTAGAACGTAAATAATAAATGAAGAGATCTGCAAAACATTTCATCCTGAGAATAGAAAATGACAGTAATACTACAGGACTTGAACAAAGAAATATACAGTAGTTAACTTAACCATTTAGAATGTTTTTTTTAATATTTTTTTTCATATATAGGGTGTTTATAATTAAAGTTCCCGTACTCTGAGCAGTTTTTCTCAAAAACTACCTATCCGAATTTGGTCAGATTTTCAGGATATCTTATCCACAGTCTGGGAGACTGAAATGTGCAATAAAGAAGAAAATATAAAAAAAAATTAAAACCCCACTTTAAAGGGGGAGGCTGTGGCCTGGTGGGCTTTCACTGAAACACAACTTCTGTGAAGTTAAGCAACACCAGGCACGGCTAGTCACTGGACGGGCGACCATCCGTGATTCACGATCTTACCCCCCCCCCCCCCCGGCTGCTGTGACCATCATGCAGCAGTCGTTAATCCAGGTCCATCCAGGGACCCAACTCGTCAGCCTCAGGCCAAACAGATCCTGGATGGACGTTTTGGATTACCAGTACTAATAAATAAATAAACGCCATCTATTGGTAAATTCTTGAACGATATTCTTCATATAAAAATTAAATTAAATTATTGCCACCAATTGACCAATTATTTAGTGGATTTTTTAATTGATTCATGTATTGTCATCAGGAACAAGTAACTGTGCAAAAAATATCAAGTCAATCGGTTAATAGGAAGCAACTTTAATATCGCTTACAAAATTGCACCCAAACCAACAGACAGACAAAGCAAGTAGAATAAAGTGTGTTAAAAACAGTTCATTATTTCGTCGATAGGGGGCGCTGTTTCAATCAAAATACTCAAAACATACGCAAATTAGTTCTTATCGCTATTAAACGCATTGCAAAACGAACTTTGAAACTGAATCGCACTTTGTAACTCGAAATGCCGTTAAATTTAAAAGATCGTCCATTGCTGCTTACGAGGATTGTTCAAGAATTTTTGTCTCCTGGTCCGTAAATTTTTAATTTGCTAACCGATTTTCAAAATTTTTTTTGTATCAGATATTTCCATTTGTCCTCTATTCACTTTTCGAAATAGTCCCTATCCCTTTCCACGAATAGCGCCACCGCCTGACTATTCAGTGAATCCTCGGAGAGGAATTCCAGGGTTGTTGTCGACAGTAAGATTGAATGGTAGCTTTGGAGTCTCTTCTGCAGAACGATAACGCTCGCCCGCACACGATTGCTACACACAAGAGGCGTTGCAGCGCCTACAGTTCAAAAATGAAAGACTTTGCACCTTGCGATTTTCACCACATCCCAAAGAAGAAAGAGCACCTTAAAGGACATGAGTTGCGTTCTGACGACGAGGTGAAAGATGCCATTCAATCCTGGTGTCGACAACAACCCTGGAATTCCTCTCCGAGGGATTCACCCGAATAGTCACGCGTTGGCGCTATTCGTGGAAAGGGATGGGGACTATGTCTAAAAGTGAATAGAGGACAAATGGAAATATCTGATACAAAAAAAAATTTGAAAATCGGTTAACAAATTAAAAAGTTGAGCACCAGGAGGCAAATATTCTTGGAACAACCCTCGTAAAAAGATTTGCGGAAATTTAGAACGTTAAAAGGCAAATGACACAAAAAAATCGCTATCAAGATAATAAATAATAAGAAAGAATGTAACATAATAAAAAGAAAACAGCAAGTTTTTATGAGAAAAAGTTGCAAATTTTTTAAAACAGACGCAACAAATAAGCGAAATTGGGGCCTTTCCATTCAAGAGGTTAGCTGCGCGTGACGTCAGCCCTGTTAAGCCGAGGCCGATGAAATTAATAGGACATATAAATCTGGTCGGGCCTGTACGTAACCACCGAGAGAGAAGTCCTCTGCGATGAAAAGTAATACATTGTTACATCTTCATAGTTAGGGCAAATTTATGGCTTAATAGAGAGGTTCAGCATCACGTAAACGCGAACGTGACGCGAACGCGTATGACGTTTCTAGTCTGAAATGACGTAGCTTTTTCATTGCATACAGTCAACACCACCTCTACTCAAAGCCTGAGCGCGAAAATTTCATACATTGTTACATCATCATAAAAAGTCATCTTTAATCGCCTTTCTACCAATATTAAGCTCTAAATTATGACTTCGTATCATGATGTAACAATGTATGACGTTTTCGCGCTCAGGCTTTCTCTTTAGGTGGTGTTGATACAGTGTTGTTTTCATTGTTTTCAGATTGCAAACGTCACACGCGTTCGCGTCACGTTCGCGTTTACGTGGTGCTGAACCTCTCTATTATTGGTAGAAATACGAATAACAATGCCGTATTTATGATGATGTAACAATGAAATGATTACGTTCCATTGTAGAGGCCTTCTTTCTCGGTGGATACGGCCTGTAGCTTGTTAATCGCGCTACGGCCTGTAAATCTCGTCGGCCTCAGTTAGCAAAGCTGGCGTCATAAGCAACACTATTGCGGGAGTTTTTGACAAAATTCAAAATGAATTTATATTACCGTAAGTGGCTTTTAAGTTATGATTTCTTTCTTAAAAATGAAAGTAAAAAAAAAATAATAAAATTGATATTTAGTATCAGGAAAGTATTCAAAACTGTATGAAATTAACTTCCGATTTGGTGTCATTTGCCCCTTAAATATTATTCAAAAGGCCCAATTTCTGCAAAATCATTACGGAAAATGATAGAAAAGTTCGAAAAAGCGGATCGGTTGGTGTGAACCTTGGGAGAGGGCGAAAAGCTGTCTCCGATCCCATAGTTGAAGACGTATGAACGCAAATGGATGAAGACGCAATGGCGTACATTTCAAATAGCAGTAGCTTCGGCGCATCCAAAAAAAATAAAAATAGATCAGCCTTTGACAACTGTGCATCAAATTTTCATACAAGCGTTCCTAATGATTTAGTGACACGAGAGACTTTCGCAATTCTTAGCTCGTATTGAAGTGGATAATGATTGGCCGTGGAATATATTTTGTGGACCGACGAGGCTCATTTCCATCTAACAGGTGCCGCGAACACACACAATTGTCATATTTGGGATAGAGAAACCTCCATTCATCTTTAAAAATCCCTTTACATTCCCCCCCAAAAAACAGTTTGATGCGGTTTAACCATTATTGGACCGTTTTTCTTCGAATAAATCGGCCCTCAACGGTACAGTTACATGTACCTTTACCGCAACACGGTATTCGTCATTATTGACTAATTGTGATATCCCAGCTCTTCAACATCGAAATTGGCTAGCAACAACAGTGTTAATTGCAAGATGGTGCTCCTCCGCACATAGGAAGGTGTGTTCAGCAAGTTATCAAACAGCATTTCACGAATGAGGGATTCATCAGCCGATGCTTCCCAAATGTTTGGCCGCCCCGCTCCTCAGATGAAAAACCGTGCGAATTCTGGTTGTGGCGCTATCTGAAGGTTTTGTGGCCACTTTGGGAGAACTTAAAGATAACACATCTCGACACGCGCGGAAAATTTCTGTCGATATGTTGCATTCCACAGTGGAAAAAGCTATAATAAGATTTCAAATGGTGGCAAACATATCAAACATCTCTTGAAATGACTTATTTATTTTATGTCATACAAGAAGCGAACCCACCCAATTGTATAATCGGGAAATAGTCCATTGTTAGATTTTTAAAACACATCCTCTCCATACTTTTGTGACAAAGTCCACCGTCGCTGATTTTATATACAGGTTCTTTATAATTAAAGTTCCAGTTTGACATGGCGATAAAAAGAAAACTACTGGACCAAAAGCTATAATACTTGGTAATGTTATACAAGAGGGCATGGGAAGTTCATACCCACCAAAAAAAAATTAGTTCAAAAGGTCACCACCAGCATGGAATGGCGCTCTATGCAACCTTCCTCCAATTGTCGCCACTCGTCCTCGACCAAAAAAGCGAAGCACTGCGTAGGACACCACAACCACTTGGTTCCCTGAAGATTTTGTACAACTAGATTTCCCCTGCAAAAAATG
>JAHWFO010009003.1:201440-219425 GCA_023313115.1 Rhysida immarginata | reverse complement strand
TGGAAACGTAACGTCCTCGGCAGTCTTGTGATAAAATGAGCTGTTGTATTGGAATGAATTTGTTCACCCGTAGGTGTGTTTGATGGTAGCGTAACATAAAAATCCGTGTCTTCATACATGATAACTGTACTCGGACCCAACTGCTGTCAATCGCCTCTTGTCAAATATTTAAAAGATCTATCTCTCGTACCCAGCTGTTCATGCTGGTCGGGTAATCTTGCCATTTCACAAAAGCTTCGCGAACACCACGCCTCGTGCGCCAGCGAATAATCTGTTCAATGTTAAAAACTTCGGGTTTTTTCACCTTTTCTAACTCCTGATCGTAGAATACACCCGAGATCTCGCTACCATCGTAATCTTTAATTTTATACACAACAGGTTTTCTATAAATGATTTTTGAAACCTCAAACACCTCCTCTGTCCAGTTTGGAAGATAGCCTTTGTCAAATATGTTTTTCACTTTCGAAATGCGTACGTAATCGCCGACTTGCAACCTCGGATTTGTTTGTGGTGCCGCTGTATAATAACTCTGTTGTTTCAACCATAGAGCAGGGGCATTTCGGTCATTGACATCAGCTGGTGCCATACCCAGGGCTCTGTGATTGCGGTGGTTATAGCTTAACACGAGATCAGGTAAGACATCGATGTACCTGTGTTTGTTGGTAAATGTAAAAAACTTAAACATCCCCGTTTTTAATATACGGTTGAATCATATTCTGTGGTGAAGAAATCGACGTCGATTGCTTTAAAATAATCTTGAACATGCTTGTTTAAAAATTCCTTCCCTTTATCGCTGTTCACTTTTACAGGAACACTGCTGAGTGTGAAAATTTTTTGAAAGGCTTTTTGAACTTCAAGTCCCCTCTTCGTTTTTAGAGGAATGACCCACGCATAGCGCGAGAAAACTTCGATGCAGGTCTGTAGAAATTTATAACCACCGTTCTGTTTTGACAGACTGGTCAGATCAACCAAGTCCACTTGAAATTGCTCAAATGGCGCATATACACACATGCGATTACGGGGGTAATGATGACCCACCGGTTTATGTAGCGTATAAGTTCTCACACCCCTTAACCATTCACGTGTCTCTTTTTCAGAATGATTTGTTTGTTTAGCTAAACCTTTCACACCACCAAAACCGGCAGCATTAGCGGGGGTTAGAAAATGCCTCATCCATGACCAAAATTTAAATTAAGTTATGTAAAGAACACTTCTGTATTTATTTATTATTTATAAGTAATTAAATGTGAGTTCAGTCCCACCTTTTTAGACAGTATTAGCACCCCTACTCGGGTGCACACTTGTCATTTGAAACAATGTATCCATTAGTTGAAAATTAAAAACAAAACAAAACAATACATCTTGAAACAGTAGTCGTAGAAGAAACTGTAAAAGAGTTTGGAAAAAATTTGGTTACCCGAGAAACAATAGTGAATTAGTAATTAGGTAATCCGTTGAGGGGCCAGTATCGAACCTCCTAGCCCGATTCATGGGTTTATAAGCGGATCAACTGGTGTTCACTTGTAAGACAGAATCACCTAAGTGGATTTTGCTGAGAGCATCAGGACCCCTCTAATCTTCCACCTTGGTGCTGGTGCTTAGCACCAGGGGTATATCAGAGGATTATAAAATTAATTTTATTTCAGGCCCCACCCAAATAAAGGCCAACGCCCTAATTAAAAGGCCAACTCCCTAATTAAAAGGCCAACGCCCAAATTAAAAGGCCAACGCCCAAATTAAAAGACCAACACGCAAGTTAAAAGACCAACGCCCAAATTAAAAGGACAACGCCCAAATTAAAAGGCCAATGCCCAAGTCTTCTCCACGCGGATTGGCTGAACGCCTGTGACGTCAGGAAGGGGGGATGGGTGGTCACGTGACACGAAGTCGAGGGGAAGGGGGGATGGGTGGTCACGTGAGTCGCCTTCTGCACGCGGATTGGCTGAACGCGTGTGACGTCAGGCAGGGGTAGGGGGGAGGCGGGGGGTCACGTGAAGCGAATACTGCACGCTGATTGGTGGAAAACGAGGTTTAATTGGCCACGCCCACCTCATTAATATGCGACCATTTGGGGATGTTATCTACTTATATTAATATTTATATATATATTATCAAAATATTTCTTTACCACATTCTATGTACCTTTAAATAATTTTCCACATAGTTTCCTCGTTTATTTAAGCAGTTATGTTAGTGCTCAATGTACTTCCGCATGATCACGTCATAGAAGCTGCCGTGATAAGCGATCTGATTAGTTGGAAATAACTTGACCACCCGCCTTACATTCCAAACCTCTCGTCCAGTGGCTACCACTTGTTCCGGGATCTAAAGCAGTTCATCGGCAGCCTGCATTTCAGCGACGATCAACAAGTGGAAACCGCGTGACTTTCTTCACCGGCGGCAACTTTTATGACGTGATAGGCGAGAAGTTGGAAGCGAGGCCAGAGAGAGAGATCGAAAAGCAGAATAGCGTGGAGCTCGACAAAAGCAAGACGGATGGAGGCTTCAAAAAAAGGAGAGTCAGAGGCTTCTGAGCGATTCTGTCAGCCGGTTATGAGGTTCGACCTAATTCACCTTTGCTAAAAAGCAACGTCAACCAGAGGAGCGCCCGACAAGCGGTGGACGGGGACGAGCGTTTGACATCTTATCGAAGCGAGCGGAGCCAAAAGAGTCAATCACCGAGCGGCGAATGGGGTTCGGCGTGGAGGCGAGAACTTCCGATGGAAACTGTTATTAACTGTTATTAACATTGCTCCGAGAATTTGCAAGCCCATGGAAGCGAGATTCTGGACGGAAATCCGGACATTGGAAAACGGAGGACAGCAATGCTGTTTGCAGTTTAAAAGGTTAGGGTGAATTGTTCCGATGGGCTTGGCAGCTTACTGTAATAACGATATTGGCTTCGTATCAGTTAAAGGGGGAACCAGCCTTGTACTTTAACTAACTTTCTATTGCTTTTAAAACCGAGTATTGGAACCTTTGCATCGATAACTGTTGGGAACAAATTTTTACTTAATACGTAGCTTGTGCATCTGAATGAGTTGTAAGTTATACGGCTTCGTTATAATGAGAGGCCAAGTTCGGACAAACTACGATACGCCGGCCAAGTGGCCGAGAAGGCTAGGGCATAGGATTTTTAGTTCTCGAGTAGACCTGGTCGTGGGTTTGAATCCCGCCGTGGGCATGGGTGTTTGTGCTTGTCCCGGGCTGCGAACAAGTAAAAGATATAACTTGAGTAAAAGGCACAAAATGATCTTAGTAGTCGTCGTCAGGATTTCTAATAAACAACCAAACTACAACCTCATGACAAAAATCCTGCAACATTCGATTTTGTGCGCGCGCTTCTACAATTAAGCAAAAGTTATAAAATATATGTTAGGGTTACGACTTTGAAACTATATTGAATAGATTCTACGACTATCGTTACATAGGGAAAAAAATAAGCAGGAAAAATTAGCATTTTATTTCTTACAAACTTAGAAGAAATGAAAAAGCAGGTGTGTGACAAAAGTTCTGCAACACTGCAATTAATAATAATTTTACGCAATAATAACATTAATTCTTATCATTAAAAAACTCTTTAAAATATTACTTACCCCACAAATGATAATGGGATCACATCGTTTGCATAGAAAGTTTTATGACTAATTAACTCATAAGGACAATGATTTTCACCGTGGCTAAGTCATGTCTGCCAGTGTCGAGCGAGGTTAGAAAATAATTATTGAAAAACGTCACCAAGGCATCTCGAATTGTGATATAGCAAAGTTTGTCGGTATTCATCGTTCAACTGTTGGAAGAATTATTAAGACTTACGAAGAAACTGGGGAAAGTGATGTGAGAGTGCGGCTGGGCTGTCTCAGACAGACAACAAAAAGCCCAAAACAATGTACTAAAGAGTATTGTGAAAACTGCTAGAACGAGGACTGCTGCCATGATAACTCAAGAATGGTCCAGCATCATTAAAGTAAATGTGTCCGAAAGATTGACAAGACGACGTCTCGCAGACATGAAGTATGGCTTTCGAGTTGCAATGAGGAAACCACTACTTACGGCTAAAATGAAGAAAAAAAGATTGGATTGATGTTACAAATATCGCAGCTGGACTGTTGAACAATGGCGACGAGTAATTTTCAGTGATGAAACCAGAGTTTGCTTGTTTCAGGATGCAAGAAGAAAGTTCTCCGTAAAAAGGGGGAAGAATTGCTACCAAACTGCATTTCCAAGACAGTGAAATTTGCCCCTGGACTCATGTTATAAGGAAAGTTGACAGCTGCAGGACTAGGAATCTAGACTATTATCAACAAAAGTGTAACTTCATCAGTTACATCAACGTTATGGATGAACATCTCTTGCCTACTGCTGATTATTACTTTCCTGATGGAGAGTACTTTTATTAGGAGATTGTACCAGCACACACAGCGAAGATAACCAAACAGTACTTTGAAGACATGGAAATTGAAGTTTTGGACTAGCTTAGAAACTCTCCAGACCTAAATCTCATCGAAAGGATGTGGGATATAATAAAGAAAAAAAATTTATCCATCGACGAAATGAAATCCAGAACGTTTTATGCTTGGTCAGAAATTTCTTAACACGAATGACAGGCACTTGTGGACTCAATGCCTAAGCGAATCGAAGCGGTGCTTAAAGCAAAGGGTGGTTCTACTCATTATTAATTGCAGTGTTGCAGAATTTTTGTCACACACCTGCTTTTTCATTTCTTCTAAGTTTGTAAAAAATCAAATGTTTATTTTTCCTGCTTAATTTTTTCCTATGTAACAATAGTTGTAGAATCCATTCAATATAGTTTCAAAGTTGTAACCCTAACATATATTTTTACCTATCGTTTAAATGTAGAAGCGCGCGCACAAAATTGAATATTGCAGGATTTTTCTCATGAGGTTGTACGATACTTAACAAATTCTCTTAAGCTAAATTATAAAAGCTTGGATTCCCAAAGTATTTATTAATCCGTTTGTTTTGCTAGTGAACTGTGTGTGTGCGCGCAATTATTTTACCTGAATAATTATTAGCCACCGCTTTGTTCTGTGGCCACGTTAGGCTTGCCCAGAAAAAGTTTAAAATTTTAGGATCTTCAGGATTATAATGTTGGAGGGAAATTCTTGCTATTTTTATCATTTATTTATTGGCATTTTCTTTTCTTCTAATTTAGCATTATAATAAATGTTACTTATCTATTTTTTCTACATACGGCTTGTAGTTAGTGCTTGGTTAAAAAGTGTAACGCTTATTTAATTTTGTTGACAGCAATTGAATTATGTATTATCGTCTATTTTTGTAACAGGATATTTAAGCGTTTAAGCTGGTTATTTGAAGGCTTAAGGTCAAGAAGCTTGCTTTTTTTTTTGTAATTGCTCATTGTTAATTTTGCTAGTACGTTTTACTTCAGCCATTTGTTGTCCTTTCATTGCAAAGGAAGAATTAAGCTTATTTATTACATATTCGATTTATTTAGTTTTATTGCTTTGTTCTTTTCTTGTTGAATTAAACTTTTGCTTTTCGTACGCAATTAGTGTCTCTTTGTTAAACTTTTCCACTGCACAATTTTTGCACGTGTCAGTAGTGTTATTTTTATTAGAAAACGGGCCTTACTTTCCGAATCACTTCAATCCGGCAACGTTATTAAGTACACTCTGTGCGCATCAAGGGGTTCGATTCACCATGGATGAAAGAAACAGGATGGACGACTCCTATGAGTCGTGCATGAGTTTTTTTACAGTGGCGCCCTCTGGATTCTTAAGTGAAAAATACCGAAACGTGTGGTTTCGCTTCGCATGGTTTCTGTTTACACAGCTGTTAGAGGAGAAAAGCATGGCAGCCTATCGCAAAAATATTACGTATTTCATTGAGTTCTTTTGAATTTTTCTGTATTAAAGTATTTTTTTATTATTTTATTGAATTAGTTTATTGAAATATTAAGTTTTGGAGTTAAAATGCGATTATTTTAACAACTTAATTATATACGTATAAAGTTTTGCTTTAAAAATTATATTTAAAATTACATTAAAAGATATCAAAATGAAAATGGAAACGATTTCTTCATTAAATCATAACTGTACACATGATCTAAATATATATTATAAGTTTCCAAGAAATCGCAGCTGTTTCTGATCTCCTAGCAATACGTCAACAATAACCATGAGCCTATGGACAGCTTTTTCTCTTCTCCCTCAGCAGACGACAGATGCTAGTTTATCATGCAAAAATCCAGATGTCGCTCTGAAATCAAACTTGCTGGGGAAGTATAGGGAGTCGTCCATCCTGTTTCTTTCAACCATGGATTCACTTCGTGCAAGCCACGTGACTTATTTTGGTTATAAATGCAGCTTACCAACCTTTCTGTCGGCATTTAGGCTTAAAAAATCATAAGTATACTGGGAAAGGGCAATGATTTAAGCTTTAGCTTTAAACGTCGCATGATCGTAAGTGCACGAAGTGCTGGACAAATTAGCGTCTCTGAGACTGCAATTCTTCTAAACTTTTCTCGTACAACAGTCTTCTCAAGGGTGTGGTACATATAGAGACTGGTTCAGTGCACAAGAACATCTCGTGACTGCGGGCACTTCAGTCGAAGAAAATCCCTCGTTGATGAGAGAGGTCAGCCGGGCTGGCTAGACTTGCTCAAGCCGATGTGGTGTTTGTTGGTCGACCCGAACCTGCACGACGTGCATGGGTGCCCTCATGTATCATTTGCCAAGTTTTTACCGGAAAAACTTTATCTAGGGTGTTTAATGAATGATTCCTGGACAATGCAGCCGCGGATCCTGGCTTTGCTCGATGCGTTTTGTTCGCGGACGAGGCATGCTTTGGTAGGGAGGCCATTGTCTACAACTACTACAATAATCACATCTGGGATGAACTTACAGGCCAATGTTTCTCAATTGTCTTTTTACTAATTTAACCCTGTTTCTCAGACATCCGTGTCACAACGTACCATTGGAGTACAACGACCGACGACCGCATCATGTATCGTTCTTATTGGAGACGAAGACGAAAGCGCGCCTTCTGTGCGCTTAGTAACACAAGCATTGCACCTTTGACTGGACTAAAAAAAGGTCCCTTATTTCGATGGTTTTTGATGGCAGACACATACACTGCTTTATATTGAAAATACCCCGCCAGCAAGGAGTTATCCGACCTTATCCATATTTATTAGGGGGGGGGGTTCGTCTACCTCCGACTAGTAAACGATTAGATGCATGCTCACGGGACATTAAACATTTGGATTGATAGAGGGTGTCCGGTTGCCTGTATGGGCTCATCAGTTGACACCTGTGCGAGACGTTTCATGTAGTTAGAAGGAAACAACTGCCTCCTAAACGTACAGTACTGTAATCCGCTCAACGGTCTCGATGCCGCGACGACGAAAACGACAAACAACCGTTCACACAATTAACGGACTTTGAACGAGGTCGGATTATTGGCTTCTCCGAGGCTGGATGGTCAACCAGACGGAATGCTGTCCATGTGTCGCGAGACGCACGGACGGTAGGCCGATGTTGGAGGCAATGGTGAGAGGAAGGTACACATGCCAGAAGACCAGGCTCTGGGGCCCGGAAAAGCACGTCAGCTCGTTCCGATAGGCGGATACTGCAAACAGCGCTAGCCGACAGAAGTATCACCCTGCGGCAACCACGCGACAACATCACTATTCCCGGTACTGCTCCAGTGTCAATAGCGACAATAGCACGCCGGTTACACGCCGCGACAATAACTGCCAGAGTCCATTGTTGTGTCTTCATTTGATACCTGAGCACCGCGCGATACGACTGCAATGGTGTCGTGAACGAGTGGGCTAGCGAATGGAATGGCGCCCGGTGGTCTTCACCGACGAATCCCGCTTTTGTTTGGACACCGACGACAGAGCGCGACGGGTGTGGCGCAGACCATTGAAACGTGCCAATGAACAATGCATCGCCATCATGAACCAACACCCGTCACCGTCCAACCCCCATCGCCTACGATACCAGAACGCCTTTAGTCACCATCTTTAGTCACAGAGATTCTGCAGCCCGTATTACTGCCCTTTCTGCAGACCATATCCGGCGCAGTCTTTCAGTAGGATAACGCCAGACCGCACACTGCAAACATGAGCATGGCAAGTGTGCATGATGTCAACTTCTTACCATGGCCCGCGAGGTCCCCAGACCTATCGCCAATTGATCACGTGTGGGACCGCAGGACGATCACACCGCAATCTCCATGACCTGACACAGTAGATCACCAGGCCTGGACAGACGTACCCCAAGATGACATTCGCCACCTGTATGATCACCTACACCTGCGGCTGGAACAATGCATCGCCGCTAGAGGTGATGCCACAAACTCCTGATGCCGCTTTCCGTTGGGACACTCTGTCCAAACGAGTGCTTGTCTCGGCTCCATTACGTAATAAATGTGTGTTCAGATGTATCCCTTGCTGTATACCTATTTTTGGCTCATTCAGATAATTCCTTGTGGGTGGGTCAATTTCATTACAAAGCAGGGTAGTTCGCATAAACAAATTGAATCCATGGACCCATCACGTCTGTTGACATTGTGCATGCTTGTGAGTGGTGTCATTGCGCGTTTTATGTTTACTTGGCATAAGTAGGGGGCCATTGATGTCCTGAATTCACGTTGGATGATAGAAAGTACAAAAGCACTTCCTGATGCGGGATGTAACTCTTGCTCAACGATGACGATTTCCCTGAGTTCCAAATTGATATAAGTATTATAAACTAATAAAATGAATTGATGCGGGTTCAAGAGCGAAGAGGTGCGAAGTTAATTGCATGGCGAGGCGAATGTGTGCGATTAAGGTGCATGGGTAGCAAATAAATACAAAGATATGCCAGAAACAATAAAACAGCTCTGGCTCTAATGCAAATGGAATAACTAAAAATACAAAAGCAACAACAAAACTTTATGCTATGGCAACAAAGGAAAAACAGTTGCGATTATTACCTGTAACAATGACCAAAATACAAGCTTCTGGCTTTAACACTACTCCCCCGGCTTGAAAAGGTTGACTTTTCAAACTCTAAGATGAATTTATAAATCTTACAACGAGTGTAAATCAAAGAATTACAAATCGAAAGTGGGAAAGTTAAGCACAGGAATATTAAGCGAAAAAAACGAACACACAGCAGAACAACTTACTGCTCTGTGGGAAAGCAAAGAGAATTGTAATGCCATAGATAAGGTTTGCAGATGTGCATTTGCGAAAACAGACATCAAAGTATGAATACCCTAAATGACTGCAATTTCTGGATAAGCAGATTGCAGTTGCGAGTGCTAGAAAGCAGACATCGAGGAACGATGATTGCGCGAGACTACAACTTCTGAAAATGAAGATTGTAGTTGCGAGCGAGCAAATGCAGACATCGAAGTATGATGACTGCAAGATTGCAACCTCAAAGAAAGTGCTGTTGCAAATAAGAGAAGAGCAGATGACAATTCACTTGCGTTTCTCTTAACCAAATAAGAAATTTCATTGCCACATTAAATGCTAGCTGAAATTGAACCTAAGAAAATATAAGGAGACAACAGTCCACAATGGCATATCTGAACGAGTGTCGAATTCATCGACGAATTTTCCTCGTTCATTAAATAAGCTTGCGGCACTCGTTAGAAATACTGCGATGAAAGGAGCTGCAATGAATCTTCATGTTTGTTTGCTGCGAGTGCTGTTGGAGAAAATTTGGTAGCGATTATACTTGAAGTGTTTGTGATAAGGAAGGCTTCGGTGGATTCGAAGCGCCTGCTGTTGCATTAAAGATTGTAACTGTTACAGCAGTTGGTACCAGTACATTTTTTCATCGAGTATTATTGACAGTGGACACTGACTCGACTGCAAATATTATGGCAGTGGACACAGGCTCAACTACATCTGCTGTTGCGATGGACACTGGCTTGGTTGCATCTGCGATTGTAGTGGGCACTGACTTACTTGCATCTGCGGTTGCAGTGGGCACTGGCTGAATTGCATCCGCGGTTGCCGTGGGCATTGGCTGAATTGCATCTGCTTCCGAGATGGAGCCCGATTCAGTGGCAGCTGAGGTCTCTGTTGCCGAGATGCAGTTTAGTTGAGGGTAGGTTGATGCTCCTTCTGCTGGAATGGCGTTCAATTCACAAATGTTCGTTGTTGCAATTGCTGCGAGGGTGAATTAGCTGGCAGTTTTTGATGTGGAACCGACATACATGCACTCGAGTACATATCTCTGGGTGTGCGATTCAATGGTTCATCATCTTGTGGAAGTTTTTGATTCTGAAAGTCTCCAGAAATTGGATTTGAATCGCCATTGGCAGCAGACGACTATTTTATAGAAGAAACAGCTTTAGTATGAATGTGACGTTGAGTTCTACTACTTCTCGATGAAGAGTCCACGAATGGAATAGTTGGGGTTTGCATTGAACTGTGAGCTTGCTTTAAATTACGATTACTTATGGACGGCAAGGCCCAGGAAGAAAGGGTCTGATTACGAATACTTGCAAAAGTAAGGTTCATAGATGGAATATTTAGTTGCTCATCAAAATGTAGTAAAGAATGGTGTTTGGCTCGACAGTGCTGACAAACACGAAAGAATTTGCATGAAATTGATGCACAGTGCATTCTCGTTTACAAATTAAAATCGAGATCTCGCAGGTAACTTTCTAAACGCCGAACACGCATATAAGTTAACATGATTGGCATTGCTACAATATACACAACGTTTGCTGGTAGAGGGAAGGTCCGAGCTTTTAATCGCTTGCAAGAGTACCTCGTTGTATTGCGTTTAGAGGATTCATAAAAGAGTGGCCAGGACTCGAGCGTTCAGTTTAATTTTTTCAAATAGCTCGTTTACCATATCCCGTTCAGTAAAATCCGGGACGAACTCTGAATCCAGTGAAATCTCTAAAAGGTTACGCTCTTCTAATAATTCAAAAAATGTTGCCTTTGATTCCTCAGCGGTTAGTGAAGCCTCTAGGAATTTATCTTGTGATCGGCTAGTTGTCGAAGTGGTAGATTGTGGAACGTCTGCAGCTAGTTTGTTGATATTCTGCAGCTCGTGCATTAACGTTGAACATTATCCTTCCACTAATTTAAGCCTAGCTTGCGCAGCCATTATCAGACCTTGACAGTTCGATAACGTAAAGTGGACGCAATTATCCGAATGAGGTGGCGATTTTGTTTGAAAGGTGGGTGAAATATCAATCCGGTGCGAGCGAAGTGGGCAATATCTATCCGGCTCGAAGGACCAAAATGGAGGGGCTGGAAGAGAGCTTCTATTGCTATGTTAGAATACTAGATTTCGCACGCTGCATCATGAATTTATTGCATTTCATGCATGAGCATCGCGAAATTCTCTTTTGTTTTGTTTAGGGTTAGAGATAGTTCCATACTGCAATACGGATGAAAAGATATATCTGATACGAATGAAGTGGCAATCTGATTTGCAAGGTGGGCGAAGAAATATCTATCCCGATCTAAGGACCATAAATGTTGATGCGGTATGTGAGTTCCACTTTTGCTCAACTATCATGATTTCGCTGAGTTCCAAATCGATACAATATAAACTAAAAAATTGAATTGATGCTGGTTCAAGAGAGAAGAGGTGCGAAGTAAATTGCATGGAGAGGCGAACGTGGGCGAGTAAGATGCATGGGTAGCAAATAAATACAAAGAATTACCAGGAACAAATAAAAACAGCTCTGGCTTTAATGCAAATGGAATAACAACTAAAAAACAAAAGCAACAACAAAACTTTATGCTATGGCAAGACGGCAACAAAGAAAAAATAGTTGCCATTGTTACCCGTAACAATGATCAAAATACGTACTTCATGAGCCACATTTGTAGACTAGTCGCCAACATTTCGACCGTTTTGCCAGAACAGATACACAAAGCTAAGAAGAGACGTGCAGTGATCGACAAAGAAGATTTATATGAAAATTCAAGAGGTTAAATCTATGAATCAAAAATATGATGTGAGACCAGCAGAATTAGATAGCATAAGTTTAGTTCATTTTATTGCATGGTTTACACCGGTAATGAATATAAGACATATCAAGAGAAAAGATGTTGATGATACAGATGGCCATGAAGCCACTGAATAACAAAATACTGATAATGAAAACGATGAAGCTTATGACATTTTTAGTTCAAACGTCAGTACATATAGACGCAGAAATGTAGGTACAGAGTGATTAGATACCGTCATCACAGCATCGATGGCACAATCACTTACAAGCCTGAAATAGTTACATTGTTCTATCCATTTCACAATTAAGTTGTATATGTATTAGATGTACACAAATTCATCCTTTTATACGATGCGAACGAGGTGAACAATTTAGCCAAAAGGAAAGAATACGAAAGTAACAGATATAGATGCATTGATGGAAGAACTTAAAGAACTGTGCAAGAAAGACTACGACATTGCAAACAAGTTTCAAAGAACAAAAAGAGAGATGAGTACATGCGAAGTGTTGTTGGCGAGACGGGTTATGAGAACAACGATGAATTCGAATACGAGACCGGCAAAGCCATCGCACATGTAAGAAAGTGTAGCAATGTGATGTCCAATAACCTACAGACTAATGTGAACAGATAGATTTGATCTTAGAATTTATACCCAGAATATGCACACGCGATAGCGAATGCATACATGTGTACTTGGCCCGTACTGCTGGCAATGGCAAAATATTTACGATAGAAATTAATCATGGAACCATTAAATCTTAATTTGATTAGGACAACGGCAGAATACAATTCGTAAAGCTTATATAGTCTGTGCGTCCAGTGGTTAGGCTGCAGTTAACTAGAACGGGAACACTTTGCACTGTTTAGAACCTGTACACTCTGTATTTAGAATCACACCACAGAGCAAAAGGGTCAGTGGATTGACTCCTAAGGTCCTACAACAATAATATCGCCAATTCCTTTCTGTGAAATGTGTAATAATTGATGAGATAAGTGTGGTCAGTTCAGACGAGTAATGCACAATATCATCGACAATTCATTTCATTTGTCACGAGTGAAGTGCCAGAGTAATGAAATATTCTCAACTATACTGACCGGGATCGGCAATGGTGAAAGATTGCTTCCCAGGAGAAAACAGTTGATTTAGAGAAGATTTAAAAGTAAACAATAATGCATGGAAAATTTGCCCGATGTAGTTACGCTGTTTCATGGCAACAACAGCGTTGATGCTCCCAACAAGAATGCTATCATGTGTAATAAGTTGTTTTGCCAGTAATAAAACTAATGGTTATGGCCGCAGAAGTGAATTAGATCCAGCAAGAACAAAACTACACAAGATGGGCATTGTAGGATTAGGAGGCTTGCAATATCCTACATGCTTGTCTATTGAATCACCGTACATGTTGAGAGTGAACATCGATGTGGACGATGGATTTGTAAACGGTGCGATCGGTGTACTCACAAAGGACCGTAAAAAAAGGAAACTAATTTTGTATGACACGAAGACGAGCTTTTTGGATAAGTGCGTGACAAATATCAGCGGCAGACATCAAGGAGTTTCCGAGCAATAGTCATTTATTGTTCCCATTATAAGTCTATTGAGCAAATCCGTAGATGTTCGAAATCATTTTTCTAATGTTGCTTATTGACCCTGTGCTCACTCCTGTACAACATGTGAAAGAGATGAGTGTAGTAGGTTATGGTTGTGAGCTCGAATAAAAAGAAACGAGTAAACAACATCAACAAAAACAATGCATCTGTCGTTTAAGATTTTAGTTGCCAAATGAAGGAATGGGCACGAATCAAATGTAAGCCACCTTTGATTTCCAAGTTCAAAGACAACATAAATGATGCTTTGAAATGGACAGCGCTCATTAAACGTACAGCGAACATCAATTTAGGTGGCACGATCAAATGTAAACGTGAACAGTTCCTATTGGTGCCAACCGCTGAGATATCCCAAGGTGCTACATTTGATCGTATCTTCTAAGATTATAACATATCAGAATAATTTTAAATTTAAATGTGGGTAGTCTCCTTTTAATGGGGAAAATCGTAAAATTAAAATTTAATAACAACAAAAAATAAAATCACCAATCTTGAAAAACGATGAAGAAACTTGTGAGATTGAAGAAAACTTAAACGATGTAGTCTATTGAAGATGTTGTTGATAGTAGAAATAAACTTAGTCTATTGAGGATGTAGATGAAGTCTTGTGAAGATAGTAGAAAACGATAATCTTGAAGGAAGTGTTGGTTTTGAAATACAGATGAACTTTTGAAGAGGGTGATCCAAATATTTGGGATAAAATTTATATAAAACGTTTTCGAGAATATTTCTCATCATCAGTAGGATAAAACATTTTTGAATGGTGAATACAGTTGAAATAAGAATTTAACAATTGATATAAAGATGATGAAGCTAAGTTGGTTGTAATTGTTGGTTATGATTGTTGGCTATTGTATACTAGGGTAATTGTTGTTTAAAAGTTGTGTCCATTTATTGTTTATCTCTATTGATGGCTTGGCTAAATTTTTGTTATTTGTAATGATATTTATTGTTTCTTTAATTAATCTTTTTTTATAATTTTCTTCTTTTCCAATGATTTTTGTGTTATTCCAATCTGGTGTGTGGTTTTCTTTGATATAATGATTTACTAAATGGTTGTTTTTGTCTTTGTGGCGAAGTGCTCTTTCATGTTCTTTTAATCTTATTTCTAATTGTCGTTTAGTTTGACCTGTGTAGATATGTTCACAATTTTTACAAATTTCATTTCTAGTGTTCCATTTTTCTTTATTATTTTGACATATTTCTTTGAAATTGACATTTGTGCTATTATTTTGATTGATTGTTGTTTTTAGGTTTATTAATGTTTTAGTAATGTTATTTGTTATTTTTGGTATGATTTTTATGTTTGGTATTCGTTTTAATATTTTTTTCTGTTTGTGGAAAATTTTATTATTGTATTGTATTGAATATTTTTTTTGTTGTTCTTGTAAAATTGGTATAGTTTTTGTTGCATTGTTTGTAAACGCATCTATTAAAATTTTGTCTATTAAAGTTATTGGATATTTGTTTTTTATTAGGTTCAGTTTAAGTTTTGTTAAATTTGTAGGAATATATTTCGGGGATGTAAGATTTTTTATTCTTTGTAAATATTGTTTAATAGTGTTAATTTTTTGGTGTGTGGGTTGTTGTGATAAGTAATGTGGTATGTTGTTACCTTTTGTTGGTTTTTCATTTTTTATAATTTTTATATCTAAAAATGTGATACGGTTGTTGGTCATGTTGTTGTGTGTAAATTTTAATAGATATCGTTCTTCTAATAGGTGTATTAATATTTCTATTGGTTTGTTGGTTATGACTAGGATGTCATCTACATATCTCATCCATATTTTTGTGTTGTGATTTGTTTCGTAAATTGTGCTCCATGTTATTTAAATAGATGTTGGAAAGAATTGGTGATAATGGGCTACTCATGGGCAAGCCTTCAATTTGTGAATAAATTTTTTCATTGAGTTTTAATTGATTGTTGGTGAAACATAGATTTATGGATTGTATGATTTTTAGTAATTTCGTATAAGGTAATTTTGTTTTTAATTGATTTTTTATGATGTCGAGAGTTGATATGATTGGGATGTTATCATACATAGCTGTTATATCTATAGTATAAATTTTGTCTTCATTCTCTAATTTTAGTTTTTCTAATGTTTGTTTGGCTAGTGTTGGGTTTTTTATTGTGTAATTAAAATCAAAAAATTTTTTTAAATAATTATCTAGAAATTTTGCTAGTTTGTAAGTTGGTGATTTTTTGGTGGATGTTATGATTCTTATGGGATTTCCTTCTTTGTGTATTTTTATTACTCCATAAATTGAATTTAGTAATGTTTCTCCTGGAATTATTTGTTTTTGTTGTTCTTCATTAATTATATTTTCTTTCTTTATTTCATTTATTTTTTTAAGAACATTTTTTTGGAATTGTATTGTTTGATCTTTATTTTCTAATTTGAAAATTTTTTTTTCTTTTATGAAATTTTCTATGCTAATAATGTAATCTTTTTTTCTTTTGTATGACCATTATTTTACCCTTGTCTGCTTTTGTTATAATTAAATCTTTATCTTCTAAATAAGTTTTAATTTTTTTTATTTCCTTATGCCAATATAGATTTTCTTTATTTTTCCTTATTATAGTGGTTATGTTCTGATTGATTATTTGTTCTTCATTATTTACTTCTTCTTTTTTTAATATATATTCTATGTTGGTTTTCATATCTGTTAGGTTTATTGGGGCATTATATGCAAATTTCGGTCCTAGTTCTAAAATGTTCATCCATATTTCTCGGATATCTTCATTAGTTAACTTGATGATGTTTGGTAGGTTATTAGGAACTGCTTCTTCATTTTGTTGTATGATTTCACTATATTGATCACTAATGTTATTTGATATTGATTTCTTAAGTTATTAGTGACTGGTTGATCATTTTGAGTTGTTGGTTGTTGTCTTCTATGGTTATTTTCGAAATTATTGGTAATAAGCCAATTCCATTTTTTAAATAATCTATTTTTAAATTTAAAATAAATCATTTAATCTCCTTAAATCAATAATATTCATATCAGAATAAAATCAACTTTTAATGTTTGGATTGAACAGAATAACTATTATAGATGGATTATATTTAATCCAATGCACAGTATTTAGCAGCGCATGCACAGTACTTAGTACATCTGATTACTTGGCAATAAGTGAGACTTGAATGAATGCAGGTGAACGTCTACATATAGATGGATTCGAATTGAGGACACAAATGAATCAGTCTGGTTGTATGAGATCCGTTGCACTCACCAAACATGGTGTAATCAGTTATAGAAAAGCAGGCAGTGTTGCGATCTTCAGAAATATTAACTCTTTAACCGAATGCGAATGTACACTGATAGACTGGTCAAACTATAGATGACTGATTGACGCTGGTATCGGTAATATTTGTATGGTTAAAGTGTGGCGAAATTTATACTAGGCATTGCTTAAAACCATCCTAATGTTCGATATTTGATATGGCAATGTTGTTGTTCAGTGCGATGATGAAATATTCTCCAGCAACTACACCTATCAAAGACTGGAGGTGGATACTGATGTGCAAATTATGATATTTGGAGACTTCAATGTAAACGCTATATTCAACTTACAGCTCTTGGCTTTGTGAAAAACGTTTAAATTTAGATTACATGCCTATCGAATCACCTACTATATTGGGTATCAGTACTACAGATTTGATATTGATTCTAGTCTGTTGACATTTGTATCATACTTCTCTTATCACAGACCAAAGATTTGTAAGTTATGAATGACTTAGAATTAAGGTTTGGTTAAAAATAATGAGTCTATTTAAAAAATTATGATATATTGCAAGTATTTCTTATAATGATTTCTTATTCGCCATGTAGCCACAAACACGTATTCTACGACGTAACTAGCGGCCGTGTCCCAACACAGCCCCATACAATTTTTTAATTTTCAATTTAAAATATTCCAAATGTAAAAATGAAGTTAAATTATTTCAGAGATTTTCATATTTTGAGTCATACGTAATAAAAGCTATAAGAAATACTAACTTTAGATAATTTTAAGTTTATATAATAATTTCATCTCTAATTTTTATTATTTCTGTGTGTAAGTGTATTATATAATTACACTTCTGTTTCTAAAATGAATATGCTTGTGAATAATGTGTATTTATTAATTTTTAATTGCATTTTATTCATTTTCTTATTATTTATTAATATTTATTCTTAAATATTATTAATTCCTTATTATATTTTATTAATGAATTTATTAAATGTATTTATTTTATTTCCTGAGATAGATAATCTAACAATAACACGAATAAATTTTCAATATTTTTCTTTATTAATTCAATAACTGTTTTTTCTTTACTAACTGTTCTTTATTTCAATGCCAACATTCTGGCGATAGTTTCCTGGTTTCGTAGAGGTCAGACGTGCCTCCAACCCCTCCGTGT
>JAHWFO010009003.1:166009-196440 GCA_023313115.1 Rhysida immarginata | reverse complement strand
GAAATTGAAGATCTGAAGAATTCGGTATCGGCGATCAAGACCAGGCCTACTTCCTCATCATCTGAAACAATGGAGAACTTGATGGCTAAGCTCAATGATCGCCGCTCCCGTGAGAACAACGTTCTGTTTTACAATCTGGCGGAGAGCACTGATAATTCAAACGTCGCTGCAGCTAACGACGATAAAGCTCGCGTGTTTGAAATTATCACGAAACTGCCCTCGACTTCACATCTCCAGATTGGCCAAATTCGCTGTACTCGTCTCGGTAAGCCTGCATCAGGGAAAGTAAGACCTTTAAAAGTTATTCTGCCTACTAAATCAGATGCTATTAACACTGTAAAGTGCAGACAACTCGTCTTCCAAGAAACTGGTGTTTCAATCAACTCTGACCGAACTAAAATGGAACGTGATTACCATAAATCAATCAAAATTGAACTCGCCTCTCGTCAAGAGAATGGTGAGGCAGATTTAATTATTAAATATATTAATGGGTGCCCAAAAATAATCAAGTCCAATCCAAAAAACTAACTGCTACGGGATTATCATTTTATTACCAAAATGTCAATGGCTTACGGACAAAATTGTCTGATCTTCCCCATAACGTTCTATTACATTCTTACTCCATCATGTGATTTACTGAAACAAACCTATCCCCTGATATATCCAGCTCAGAGTTAAGCCTATCTAATTATAACATCTATCGATCTGATAGAAGTGCCCTTACAAGTACCAAAACCTCAGGTGGTGGCGTACTTCTGGCCATTGTTAAATCCCTCCCCTCCCTCATCATTCCAACAATCGCTCAACAGGTGGAACATATTTTTATCCAGGTTTTCCTAGGGAAATGTTCCATTGTATTATGCGGTGTTTATATTCCTCCCGATGCAGCACTTTCCTCATATGAGAGCCACCTAAACGAGATCGAAAGAATTGCAACACTCTATCCGATCTCTAAAATTTGTATCCTTGGTGATTATAATTTGCGTGAACTTACCCCCTACTGGATCTCCAGCGATTGTGCCTACGATCGAGGTTATCTGACCCCTAGGGGTAATCTCTTACTGAATATGTCATATCTTCTAAACCTTACTCAACATAACCTGATAACTAATGGGAATGGCGTTATTCTTGATCTTGTGTTCTCATCAACTACTGTAACTGTGTCTGCATCCGATGATCCCCTTGTACTTCCTGATATACACCACCCTCCCTTGCATGGCCAAATCTCTATTGATGGTGAATATGAACTCATTGAGTATGACTCTATTTCATATGATTTTCTTAAAGCTGATTACGTCTCCCTCAATGCTGCCTTATTGGATACGAACTGGTGTGTCCTTGATCGGATGGATGTAAACTCAGCAATCAATCTTTTCTATGACACTCTGTATTCCTTAATAGATATATACGTACCTAAAATCAGGTTGAAAAAGCCTAATTTCTCACCTTGGTATAGCTCTGAATTGAAACAACTTGTTTTCAGGAAGAAGGCAGCCCACTACAAATATAAGGTCTCAAATCTTCTTGAGGACTACACAAACTTTTCTTTATTGCGCCCGCATTGCAAGTCTCTTGCTACAAAAACTATATCCTGAAAGTAGAGTCTTCCATCTCTACCAATATCAAAAATTTTTGAAATATGTTAACACTAAAAGATCTGATAATTTTCTACCTACCTCCATGCACTACAATAATGACATACAAAACAACCCCCATGGTGTATCTCAATTATTCTGACGATATTTCTCTTCAGTCTTTGTCGACAGCAGTGCTCCACCTGATACCGCTACAACTGAATATAGCAACCAAGTTGATATATCAAAAATTCACATCTCTTCATCAGATCTTGAAAATAAACTACTGTCCCTTAACACCAGGAAAAGTCCCGGCCCTGACAAACTGCATCCAGTCTTCATCTCATCCTGTGCCTCATCTTTATGTCTCCCTTTGCTCATCTTATTTAATAACTCTTTGTCTAGTGGTGTTTTTCCTGATTTCTGGAAACAAAGTTATGTAGTCCCAATTTACAAATCTGGTGATAAGCACGATGTTACTAACTATAGACCCATAACTATTCAATCGGTAATTCCAAAGATGTTTGAATCCATTGTTCTAGACAAAATCCAGCACTTGTTTAAACAAATCATTATTCCTGAACAACATGGATTTGTCACTGGGAGATCAACAACTACTAACTTGCTGTTATACGAAAAATACATATTTGACAGCTTAGATGCCTTATGCCAGGTTGATGCCATATATACTGACTTTGCCAAAACCTTTGATAGAGTAGATCATGTCATCCTCCACAGCACACTAGAAGCCCTTGGCATCAGCGATCCCCTTCTATCCTGGATTCATAGTTTCATCACCCAGCGTCGCTCATACGTCAAAATTAAGGACACTATATCTACCCCTTTTCTTACCACTAGTGGTGTGCCTCAAGGCTCCCATCTTGGACCGCTACTGTTTCTTTTGTTCATAAATGACATTGCTGAGTCAATCAACGGTATCCCTTTCCTTCTCTTTGCTGATGACCTTAAACTCTTTCTCACTGTTAAGGATCAATCTGACTGCATGTTATTGCAAAATGCGCTCGATTCCATTTCCTCATGGTGTTCCCAAAATAACATGTCATTAAATGCTGGCAAATGTAAATTAGTTTCATTCTGCAGAAATTATCATCCAATCCTCTTTACTTATAAAATTAATAATGTGCCCCTAAATAGGGTTTTTCAGATTAACGACCTTGGAGTCATCCTTGATTCAAAAATGTCATTTAACTCTCACATTAACAATATAGTTAGGAGATCTTACAAAACATTGGGCTTCATCAATCGGCAAACGAAGCTCTTCAGTGTTACCAAATCCCTAAAGATCTTGTACACGGCTCTTGTCCGACCTATCTTAGACTTCGCATCTCCAACGTGGCCTCCATTCTATAGTAAGCAAATTAATGTCATAGAGTCTGTCCAAAACAGATTTCTCCGTATTCTGTGGCGGAAATTTGGCAATACCCAAGCGCCCCCCAAATATGATGTTCTTCGGACATGGATCAATCTCGACTCCCTTCAAAATCGTAGGATAAAAACAGACCTGCTCCTGGTCTATGATATTATACATTCGAAACTAGACTGTCCTCAACTGCTCGAGTGTCTTCCCATCCGTGTATCCACTCATAGAACGAGGTCCCCCTTTCTCTTCCACCTTGAAAACACTTCCAACAGTAGTAACTTCATGTACAACTCCCCCATTAAAAGGCTTCTACGTCAAGCCAATGTTTTTCTTGCCAATTTTGATGTTTTCCATAATAGTAGAACAAAGTTGAAAACATTGTCCTTATAATCTTATATTCTGATATTACTTATTTTTTATATAGATATTATCCTTATGTTACCTAATACTGTACAATGTTTTTATGTAAATGGTTTTCCCGTTTAAATTCAATAAATCAATAAATCAAACATTAAATAAATCAAAATTTTAAAGTAAAGAGTTTATGAATGCAATTTACCTTACTAAGCTATAAAATTGCGAAAAAAAGTGAAGTCATTTATGCATGTTACGTAATGACGTCAGTTTCTCGTGATGCTCGCAAGAAACTATAACTGAACGAAACTTTTGCTTTTTCCTACTACACCAGAGGCCACTGCTATCATGGAATTACTAAACCATTGGACAATCCATTGTTTATATATCTAACCGTAATTAATTATAGATAATAGCCTAAAAGCAATATGCACTTGATACCATTAAGCCAAGGATAACAATAGGTCTAACAACTGGTAAGAAGTTGGTTCTTATATTTCATGCTTGTAGGCAGCCATTTTGTATCCTATTTCAAATGATGATTGCTTCTTGTTTTGTAGCAAATTCATGCTTCACAGGCAAATTTCCCTCTAATATTTGTCAAAAATGAAATATTCAATCTGTAAATTTGAATTTACTGCAGATTACTTTCAAAACAAGGAGCAATCATCATATGAAAAAAGAATCAAAATGGATTCCTGCAACAATGATTGTCCATACTTTCTTTATACAGTGCTTTAGGAATTACAAAGGCAACGATGGAAAATGTGTTAACGTCATATCTCGTTAGTACGATGCCAACGAGATAACAAGGCCTGGAAGCGAAAAAGTCACCTGACCAACTGGTTGCTAGCAACATCCAGCCTTCATTGTCTCCATCTTGGATGTTAACAATCAGTGTTTTTCCTTTTGTTGGAAACAATGAAGGTTGGATTGTTGCTGACACCCAGTTGGTCAGGTGAATTTTCGCTTCCAGGCCTTGTTATCTCGTTGGCCTCGTCTTTAGTATTAAGAATCTCTGGTAATCATCCAGAAGGTGAAAGTCTTAAGGCAAATGACTTATTGGTAGTTAGGGCAAATGTTAATATGAGTTAAAGCAAATTTATGGCTTATTATTGGCAGAAATACGAATAACAATGCCCTATTCATGATGATGTATCAATGCATTACGTTTCATCGCAGAGGCCTTCTTTCTCGGTGGTTATGGTTGGACGGACAGACCAATGAAGTATATTAAAGATAGACTCCGAATTCTATTGTTAAGAGCGGCAAAAAGTGAAGCAAATTGAGCCATGATAGTTCTGGGCAGGAGTGAGCCGTGGAGTAATTAGCTGTCTGGCTGCTTTTGTTTTGAAGATTTTGGGCCCAAGGAATTATTAATTCAAAACCATTATTCAAAGTAGTTCTGCGTACAACTGTACAAACAGACAAGAAAAAGGACCAGGAATCATTTTCCACAAAATTAAATCAAAAATACGTAACTAAAATGAAAATACGTTACTGAAAGACAATCGAAACGAAATTGAAATTGAAACCATGATCAAAAAATTGTTTATAACATATAATAAAATACTTCAAATACAAAGTAAACGAAAAGATAAACTTATCACTCCGTGATCGGCGTGTGAAAGAATTATTAATCAGCTACTCTCGTGTTTAGCCATGTGTTTTGCATCATCTTCACTCACTTTCAGCCATGTCAGTTCTGGGCATGGAGCTTCCCAATTTGCTTCAAGTTACAACAATAGGATTCGGAGTCTATCTTTAACTTACGTCATTGGGACAGACGGATAAGAGCATTATAGTGTTAGATAACGTTCAGTGTAAGATTGGATTGTTGATTTTCATTGTTGGCTTCTCATATTGTTGTAGGTAGTATTATTGTTGAATTCATAAATTGAAATATCCACCGTTTTACTTTCGATTTCACGGGCGCGGCCATCTTTAAGTTTCGAATGCGTCCGCCATTACAACATGCATCTGAGCGTAGCCATCGTATATGTTTACGCATGCAGTGGCTACGTTCTGAGCTTTGGGGTCTTCTGATTCCTCTCAGCTACTCTTAAATTTTAGCACTACTGCCTATAATGTCGCATCGTTAATTAAAGATACCTAAAAATCGGATATTGTGTACAACATTCATGCTCTAATTTTCATATTTGGCGGCAAGTGATGAACATGAGTTACATGTTAATGCCGAGTTGCGGTTGCATTTTTAGTCTATTTTTAACGCAGCATGACGGTAAAAAAAAATTAAAGAGCATTTGGAAAAACGCCTTTATTTGCTTACCTTAAAACCTTATAATTTTTTTTAGATTATGAATATAAATTAATTTTTCAGAAAGTGCGACGTGAAGTGGCCACCTAAATCATATTTCGATTTTTACAATTATTTTATTGAATCAAAAGTGTTTATCGGCCTCGGTGGCTCAGTGCTTACGTGATCGCCTCTGATGCCCGAATACACGGGTTCCATCCCGGTCGAGGACAACGAGGATTTTTCAGGGGGAAATCCTGAGATCAGGCACTTACTACCAACATATAGCTTCGATGCTCAATTACATTCTTCCTCTCTCCATTTACTACAGATTTTTTGAGCGCTTGAATATACAACAATTGCACATTACAAACCCATGGTGAATTAAATATCAAATTGTACAGCAAATACAAAAGAAGAACCAAGCCAAGGCACTGATCAATGGCATGGTCTTGATTCATCATGGCTGTGGGCATGTTATAATGGCGGACGCACAGTGAGACTTCTGGCGGATTCAGATGACATCAGACTTGCAAAAGGCGGATCTACACTGAGTGGCCAAATGAAGATGACCACCCCCTTAATACAGTGTTGGGACACCTTTCGCTATTATTACAGCTTGCATTCTTCGGGGAATGGATTCTCTGAGATGTTGGTAGGTTGTAGGAGGAATTTGAGACTAACTCTGAAGAACTGCACCTTCCAATTCCTGTAGATTTGATGGTGCTGGATCCCGCTGCCTGATGGCCCGTTCGATCTCATCCCACAAATTCTCAATGGGATTGAGATCTGGCGATTGTGCAGGCAAACGAAGCAAGGTAAACTCTCCGGCATGTTCTTCGAACCATCTGAGGACGATGCCAGCCTTATGACAAGGAGCATTGTCCTGATGGAAGTATCTATCCCCGTCAGCGTACACCATTAACATAACGGGATGTATTTGATCTGCGACAATACTTAAATAATGTTGGGCAAGCACACATCCGTGCAGAGAAATTAAAGGACCCAAACAATGCCAAGAAAACATCCCCCACACAATAATACTGCCGCCACCAGCTTGAAGTGTTGTGGCGATGCAGGTGGGGTCCTTGCTTTCGTGTTGTTTTCTCCATATTCTAACCCTGCCATCTACATGATGCATTTGAAATCGTGACTCATAGGACCATATGACCTTTTTCCAGTTATCTACTGTCCAATCCTTGTGCTCCTTGGCGAACTGGAGACGTCTGCTCTTGTTCAAGGCTGAAAGTAGAACATTTCGAACTGGTCGTCGGCTTCCATAGGCTTTCATGTGTAATGAGCGGCAAACAGTTCATTCAGAGGCGGTCACAGTTTGTCCTTGATTCAGATTTGCCGCTATTTGACGCACTGTTGCTCTTCTGTCGCCTTGGACAACTCTGGCCAATCTCCTTTCAGCTCGAGCATTGAGGAGCCTGTGACGACCACACGCTTGACGTTGAGAGCCGGTCTTTTGCTTGGTAGTCCACTCTCTGTAAACATTAATAACTGCTGCTCTTGAACACTTCACAAGTTCAGCTGTTTTGCTGATACTGGTTCCGAAACTGCGCGCGCCGACGATCGTCCCGCGTTCAAACTCAGTTAAATCACGTTTGTTGCCCATATCGTCGCAGAAAACACAGGGGAACTGATGGTTCACCTAATCTGCATTCCCTTTTTATAGCTGTCTAGCCCTCTAGCGGCAGCGCTGTGACGCAATACCTCATTTGCCTAAAACTATCAGGTGGTCATAATGATTTGGCCACTCAGTGTATATCCAGTGCATGAAAAACGGCTGGATTTTCACTCATAAACCAACACCTCCTTGAAAGAAAGCCTCACAACTGAAAAGTCATGCATTGTTACATCATCATAAGTCGACCAAAGTTGGAGCTTATTATTGGCAGAAATGCGGTCAACAATGGTCGAATTATGATGATGTAACAATATATGTTGTTTCAGTTGTGAGGCTCTCTTCCTAGGAGGTGTTGCATAAACCCGTGCAACCCGCGGAAATCCATGGAATAGCAGCGAAAAACCTTTCCGGATTATGAAAAGTCTGGACACTGAGTAATTTCCCACCATAGATTTATTGGCAAAAGTGCTCATGCGAAGTCCGTTGAAAAAGCTATAAGAATGCATACACAGCATGTTATCTGCTAACTCAGGAGGCGTCTACCTCTAGTGGTAGTTTCTGCTCGATCTTCAGTGTAATTTTCAACTTTCTATTTGTTCGTACTAACCTAATGTAAGGTTTGCTTGTTGATAAATGAAATTACTCACTTGATATGTTGATTGTGTACATATTTTTAAGTGAATAAAGTAAGTGAATACACACGTACATGAAGAGGCTGACGCCTTGCACTCGTAAGTTTTTACTTTCGATTTTTGAATAAACTCATTAAAAGGTGATGCTCTCAAGAGCAAAACAGAAAAATACATAAAGATATAAAATGAGAAATAAGCATACAAGAAACGGAATTTAAGTTACATGTCTAAACATCCCGCCCACCTTGAAAGGTTTCACTCTCAACCTTAACCTGTTTCTGGAGATGGAAGTTTGCAAAGTTTGGTTATGCTGCGCTTTGTAATCCCAGATTTCGTTTTTATGGTAACCACTCGAACAACTCCATCTTTACCAGGATGCAGTTCAATGATTCTTTCCATTGGCCAGTGAAGTGGGGAAATATGATCTTCCTTTACGATCACTAAGTCTCCAATCTTAGCGTTTGGTGTTTTTTGTTGCCATTTTTGGCGTTGTTGCAATTGAGCTAAGTACTCGTGATGCCATCTTTTCCAAAATCGTTGCTTGATCTGTTGAATGAGTTGCCATCGGGACAAACGGTAAAATTCTGTATCACACAGGTTTACGTCAGGAACGATACCAACGGCTCGCCTATTAAGAAATGACCAGGTGTGAGTGGACTGAAATCATTTGGATCGGATGATATAGGGTATAACGGACGTGAGTTTAAACATGCCTCGGTTTGTGCAAAGATCGTTGTTATCTCTTCGAAAGTGAGAATAGCCTTTCCCACAACTCTGCGAAGATGCTGTTTTGCTGATTTTATATTAGATTCCCACAGTCGGCCAAAATGTGGAGCATAAGGAGGAATGAATTTCCATGTAATCTCCTGTTTTTTCATCTCGTCCATGATGACTTGGTTTTTACTTTCTCGGAACATGAGGTCATACAGTTCTTTAAGCTCCTTGTTAGCACCACAAAAGTTCGTTCGTTGTCACCGACTATTTCTTTGCAAATGCCACGTCTAGCACAAACACGACGTAATGCTGCTAAAAAAGCTTCTGCTACTACTTCAATGTGAACAGCTTTGATCGCCAAGCATATGAATAAAGCCATATAAGCCTTCCAGGTTCTAGCTCCTCTTCCCTTTGAGGCTTTAATTTGAAACGGACCTCCAAAGTCTATGGCTGTGTGTAAAAATGGCCTGTTAGCTTCTACTCTAAATTGTGGTAAATTTCCCATATGATGTTGCATCGTTGTAGCACGGTCCCGAAAGCATTTTATGCATCGGTATGTATAATATCTTATTGTGCTACGTCCATTCACTATCCAAAATTTGTCACGCAAGACTGATAGCAATAGTTGTGTTCTAGGATGTAGAAGACGTTGATGATAATGCTCTATCAGCAAATGAGTTAGTTTGTGTCTTTTAGGCAGTAGCAATGGATGTTTCTTCATGTATGATAATGAAGAATTTTGTAGTCTTCCGCCCACTCTTACACAGCCTTGATCGTCTATAAATGGATCCAAACTCAAATAACTATGATTTATCTGGCCTTTGCCTTTTAATGCATCAATAAGTTCAGGAAATGCTTCATGTTGGGCATGTCTCACCAATATTATTGATGCTGCATATAGTTCCATTGTTGTGATGAATCCACGTTCACGTTGATCGTATGAGGTTTTGCAATTGTTCTTGAATCGGAGGCAGTATGCAATTACTCGTTGCACTTTACTCAAAGATGAATAATTCTCCACTATTTACCAAGATTTGTGTGTCATCATAGACACCTTTTGATTTATGCGCTCTTCTGCGTTGATTTTAGATATATCTATGTTGAACACTGGCCATGTGGATTCCTCTTGCTCCAGGAACACAAGACCCTTCCACCATATGTTTAAATCACGAAGTACTGTGAGGCAGGTGCCTCTAGAAGCGACGTCTGCTGGATTTTGATCTGTTGGGACATGATGCCACTGATTTGGTATGATTAGTTCTTGAATTTCTGCAACCCTGTTTGCTACAAACGTCTTCCATCGACTAGGATGACTTTTTATCCAGGCTAATGTGATTGTCGAATTACTCTGTGCTCAAATACAGTTGATAGGGTTTATCAGGCATTCTTGAACGCGATGCATCAGCCGTGCCAGTAGAACTGCTGCACATAATTCCAAACGTGGTAGCGATGTTGGCTTAATTGGTGCTACTCTTGTTTTAGCATATAAAAGGTTAATTTTGATGCTCCCATCTGACCAAGTCTACCGTATGTAGATTGCTGCGGCAAATGCCACTTCTGAAGCATCGTAGAAGCCATATAACTGAAGATTGGTATCTTTCTCAATAATGAACCTTGGCACCTTTACTTCTTCGATTAGGGGTAATTCTTCTCGGAATTCGTTCCATTCTCGTTTAATTCAAACCGAAACTGGCTCATCCCAATTTGTTCCACTTAGCCACAGGTTTTGAATAATGGTTTTTGCATGTATAATAATTGGTGCTATCCACCCAAGTGGATCGTACAAACGTGAAACCTCTGACAATATGTTGCGTTTTGTTGGTTGTGGTCCAGATTTATCTAACTTCCACAAATGATACGTTAATTCATCCTGTGAAGTGTTCCATTGTATACCTAGAGTTTTCACTGATTCAGTTGATGCAATATTAAATGACATATATGTGGCATGCAATTCTGATGGAATTTTCTCTAGGACTCGTTGTTCGTTGGATGACCACTTGCGAGGCTCAAATCCTCCTTCTTTTAACATTGCGGCTAAGTCCACACACTACTGTTGAGTACTTGTTATTGTGTGTTCACCTGTGACTACATTATCAACGTAGAAGTCCCTTTTGAGCACCTCTGCTGCCTGCGGGTATCGTGATTGTTCGTCAATGGCAACTTGTTGCAATGCTCTTATTGCCAAGTAAGGTCCTGATGCGGTTCCATATGTCACTGTAATTAATTGGTAGGCTTGTATTGGAAATTTTGGATTCACTCTCCAAAAAACACACTGAAAACGTCGGTCTTCTTCACGGATGTTCACCTGTCTGTACATTTTTTCAACGTCTGCCGAAACAGCATATCGATGTGAGCGAAATCGTAGAATGATGTCAAATTTATCTGGCTGGAGCTTAGGTCCGGCCATTAATGTATCATTGAATGATATACCAGAAGACGTATTGCATGATGCCTCAAATACGACACGAAACTTGGTTGTTGTGCTGTCATTCTTTATTACAAAGTGATGAGGCAAATAATTGTTATTCATATCATGCTTCACCTTTGACATATGATTTAGTTCTTCATATTCTTCCATGAAACTCTGATATTGATTCTGAAGATCTCTGCATGTCTGGAGTCTTCTTTCAACTGAAAGTAATCGTTTCGTAGTCACCTAATTCTATAACATTTTCTTTAAATGGTAGAGCAACCACATATCTTCCTTCTGAATTACGTGTACGAGTTTTAGTGAAATGTGTTTCACACTCTCTTTCTTCTTCTGTTAAAAACATTTGTGGTTTTACTTCTTCAAGGTCCCAAAACCTTTGAATTTACCTTGAAATATCAATGTTGCACAAATGAGTATTGACTATAGTTTGAGATGCTAGAGTTTGATTGTTTGAATTAGTCAACTGTTGTACTTGACCTCTTACTACCCAGCCAAAATGAGTATCTTGAACACATGAGAGCTTATTTGATAATATATGCAGTTTGTCCTTGATGACATGATAGTAATAATCACTACCTATTAAAAGATCTACTGTATTAGGTTTGTCAAAATCTGGATCAGCTAATTTGTACTTTGCCAGTTCTCTTTGCTCAATAGTTATTACTGGTTGCTTCGGCAACAGTCCACTTATCTTATTAATGACAAGGGCATTTACTTTAATGGAAAAGTTCTCGACGCATGAATGCACAGTTATATTGACTGCACCTCGAGCTACACCACCTGAAGCACCATTTATGCCTTCAATTGATGTGCTAACATGAACACGCTTTAGTCCAAGTCTTTGAACCATTAACTCCGTCAACAATGACACCTCTGATGCACAATCAAGAATACCTCGACAAATGTGCAACGCACCACTTGAATCTTGAATTTTTACTTGTATTGTTGGCAGTATTACATTTCTGTGTTGTTGTTGTCCTGTGAGATGAGTGGCAACATAAGTAGTACGCTCATTAAAAATAACAGGAAACCACTGATCCACATAAAACTTTTAATCGGACGTATGCTGAAGAAGGCAGCGTGGCTGGCGAAATGCGCATACGTCCGATTAAAAGTTTTATGTGGATCAGTGGTTTCCTATATCTTTATTGAAGTTTGTCCACAGTGTCCGGCTCCAGTTCTGTCTTAGTACGCTCATCTTCTGAAAGATTTAGAGTCACTGAAGAGGCCATGCGAACATTCCCACTGGATTGATCGAAATGAAGTAATGTGTTATGATGTTTTCCACATTTATGACAAGTAGATTTCACCTTGCATTCCTTTGAAGAGTGCCCTGATTTTAAGCAATTATAACAAAGAGATTTGTCTTTCACAATTGATGTACGCTCATGGGCCTGTTTTCATAAAAACACTTCGCACTGGTAAATGAAATGATCTTTATCACATACAGGACAGATGGCCTTTGAAGTGCTGTGCACCCGTACACTTCGTGAATGAATCTTTGGTGGTACTGTTTTAGTTGTATTTCTAGCTACGACTGGTGCATTGTCAAGTATTTTACACTGATTAACAAAGAATTTCCGTATGTCTTCAAAGCTTGAATCACCATTTATTGTTGCACGACTGCGCTCCCACTCTCGATGGGTTGCTTTATCCAATCGGGATGTTAAAAGATGCACGAGTATCAGATCCAAGCTTTCAACTGGAGTTCCCAAGACCTTTAATGTACACACCTGCTGTGCTGTTGTATTCAGTAACTGGAGCTCTGAAGCAGTTTCATGTTGTTCAACTGGTTGGTTGCATAATTTTTGAACATGGCTCATCTTAATTTTGTATGTGTCCTGAAAATGCTCTTTTAATAAGTTCCATGCTTCTTGATAATTTGCGTTTGTTGTTTTCACCGATTTAATTACTTCAGCTGCATCTCCTTTTAACACTCCTTTTAAATATTGTAATTTCTGAACGTCACTGATTTGTGTATTTTCATGTACCATGGAATTAAACAGATCCTGAAATTCCGTCCATTCCAAGTAATCGCCAGAAAAACTGGGTAAATTTAGCCTTGGTAGCTTAATGTCCGCACGTATAAACGGATCTGATGCAGCACTTGTTTCAAGATTAGCTGTTGGTGTAGCTCCTTGTAAATTTTCCAAGAGATCACTCAGGCCTGCAGCCGTAGTGAAATACTTGGATTCACATTCCTCTTAATCATTTTGATGTATTAATTGCTCATCTGCATTACTATGGATAATTAATTCAGTACTCACTTTGTCGTACTCCTTCCACGCCTCGTCCAATGATGCAATGCGACGTTTGATTTCATTATACGATGCACTCTGTGATGCTGTACTGTTCGAATATGTATTAGCTCTTGTAATTTTTCCTTTTACAATCCCACGTTGCTTTAGAAGGTCCTCATAATTCGATGCCTTGTTTGTCTGACTGAATTGCACGTTCGAAAAGGGAGCAAGTGTTAAGATGGAGGAGGTGCTCTCACTTGTGGAATGCAACGCTCTCTCCGATCGTTAGGGAATGCTGCTCGCTTGTATCCGGCTCGAAGGACCAAAATTTGTTCGTACCTAAAAAATGTAAGGTTTGCTTGTTGATAAATGAAATTACTCACTTGATATGTTGATTGTGTACATATTTTTAAGTGAATAAAGTAAGTGAATACACACGTACATGAAGAGGCTGACGCCTTCAACTCGTAAGTTTTTACTTTCGATTTTTGAATACACTCATTAAAAGGTGATGCTCTCAAGAGCAACACGGAAAAATACATAAAGATATTAAATGAGAAATAAGCAAACAAGAAACGGAATTTAAGTTACATGTCTAAACACTATTGTCACTATATTATAATTACGAAACGTTCGCGTGAAGTTTCTTTAGTGCGTCATGGAAATGTGCCTCGGGGACAAATTGTTAATAAATAATCTTATCATAAAATCCAGAAGAGACTAAGAAAAAGAGTTCTTCGAGTAAGACCAAGCATTGCTAAAACTTGGATACTGCATCACGATAATGGACCTTATCACACAGCACTCTTAGTGGTACCTCAGCCTTTGTAATCTCCCGATCTTGCGCCATGTTACTTTTACCTCATTCCGAAGTTGAAAAGTTACATCAAAGACGAAATTTTGTTTTCAGCACTGCTGCGACGAGAGGGAGAAACATCTCCGTTTCTGTGTGGCCTCAAAACTTTTGAAGGTGATAAGGATGATTTTTAAATAAAAATTAAATAAAGAGTTTTCTGGAGCAGTCTCATTACTTTTTAAACGGACTTCGTATACATCCCCTCTACCGCCCTGTTAAATTTGGGAAAAGAGTTCTGTGCCATCCTCTATTATAACTCAAAGGGAACGCAAAGAAATAACTCCAAATAGATAAATGATTTTTATGAACTTATTAAAACTAATCAAAAATGTAAGTAACCACAGCCCCAGAGACTTATTTCTAATTATTCAATACCATTTGTTACACAACAGTTTTGATTCCTTGATACATTGGTATTACTAAACATCGTTTTTACACTTATTTACATATATACTTATTTACAATATTGTAGTTTCTTAGTTAATTCTCAAACCCGCTTATCCGTTAGGGGCAGTGGGGGCAGCAGCCCTATGAAGGATCTCCAGCGCTGGCGATCTTCTGCCATCGGGATGCATGTCCTCACTGGTAATACCCAAGCAACTCAAATCCATATTCTTCATTGGTTGCTAACCACCGGCTTGGAAAATAGCAATTGCTAAGAAAGACCAGTTTGCGACATTCGTATCACAAGGCCATACCAATGCAACTGAGACCTCTCAATGCCAAGAAGTAGCTGCTCAAAGCCCAAAGACTCTTTTTTCTTGTCCCACTGTGCACTGTATGCACTGTATCTAGTAGGGTAATATCTGCTGCACCTCGTTTCGACTGCTTGCATCCACGATCGCATTCTTTTGATGATTACTTAAGACTCATGACCATTGGTGAAATGGGGACACAGATAGATTTGAAAATAGAGAGTTTAACTTTGTTTGTTAGCTCACGGATCGCCATAGTTCGCAAACGGACACAGTTTGCTGCTTTAATCTAAGCATCCATTCTCTGTCCTGCCGACTTGTGAATGCAGTCCAAAGATACTTGAACTTGTCTCAATGGGGCACCCCTAACATGGAAATCGCACTGAACAGGCTGTTTGAAAGGAAACAGAATTTGTTTTAGCACACTGATTTTCACCCCAGCCTCTTCACAATGACTGCAAACTGATCCAGCGTATGCGGAAGATTAGTGCAGAATACCCAAGGAAGAGAAGGTCGTTAGCAAACAGCAACCCGTCCACCAAGCTGTCACCCGCACCATCACGCTTATCTTCTCGGCTGTCCCTGTCTGTCCAGTGCATAAACATATTGAATAAGAGAGTCTCTGAATGGTGACAGCCTGGATTTAATGATATTTATCCGGACGCATATCTCAGGGTTTTCGTACAGAGGCATAATAGCAACTAGTAATTGCTCATGCAATCGGTACTCTTGTAACACTCTACAGAACTTCTCCCTAGGAACTCTGTCATATGCGTTTTCGAGGTCCACAAAGCATACTTGCATACTCACAGGATTACTCGAAGATTGCTTTAGACCAAAGATGTGACCTCAATAGTTTGGAAGCAGACCATTTCCTGACTTTCCTCTCCAGACACTTAGCGTATACTTTCTCAGGAATGTTGAGAAAAGTGATGCTTCGATATTTGTTGCACTCCTGTGGATATCCTTGTGCGTATGTATTTTACGTGATTTTTGGTTTTGTGTATTTAGGTGCTTTCACTTATCAGTTTAGTAGCAAAACGAATGAAAGAACAGTTGTACGAGGCGTTTTCAGAAAATAAGCTCCGTTTTTTAATAAATACAAAACTACTGTATATATTTTCAAAACTATTTCTTTACCAGATTCTATATACCTTTAACTATTTTTTCACATAACCTCCATGTTTATTTAAACCCCTCTCATAGCGTTCAATGAAGTGAAAACAGCGTGGCTTTCCTCACCGGCAGCAGACTTCTATGAATTGAGCATGCAGGAGTTCACCGAGTGCTGTGGCAAGTGTTTAAATTAACTTGGAAACTATGTTGAAAAATAGTTAAATGTCGGCCACAATTCGCACGTTCAGACCCACTGTCGTGTAATTCGAAAACGAAATCGAGATCTATCGCTGACGGAAAAGGGCAGTCGCGGGTTCGAAGATTTGCTTCGTTAGCATTCTAGGGCTGTGGTCAAAAACCCTCACCGGTGAGAGAATGATGACGTAATTTCTCACTGGGCTAACCGTCTTTTTCTCGGTGAGGACGGTTAGACTAACTGGTTAGGCATAGCAGCACTAACTGGCGTTTCTGATTGCGTTAAAATGACGTCACAGTTTTCTCACCGGGCTATCTGACCAACGCCACCTAAAAAACAAAGCCTTCTCACTGCCTGTGGACTGCGTCATCAAACCAGGGCTGACAATTCAACTTTCATTGTTTACAACAAACGAAAAAACGCTGATTACAACAGGTGTTTTTTCGTTTGTTGTAAACAATGAAAGTTGGATTGTCAGCCCTGGTGTGATGACGCAGTTACCAGGCTTTGTTTTTTAGGTGGCGTTGATCTGACCGACCAAATGCTAACTCGTCTCACCGGTGAGAGTTTTTGACCTTAGCCTAGAACTCGTATTTCCAGCCGGGTCCGCGATTACCGTTTCCGGTAAGTGATATCACTATTAAAGAAGGAAGCGAAGAAATCTTTGAGAGGATTAGCGACCGAGTCAGCGGAGAAAACACTTGGAGACGAGATCAAACGTCAGCGCGAGGATTCCAGCTTTGATGCCACGCAGTGGAAATCGACTGATGGTTCAAGCGTGCACTGCGTTCAATGAATAATTCGTCAAGTTTTACGAGTGACCCTATTGAAGTTAAGAACGCCAGGCAGATAAGTGGCAATTGTATGAATTTTATCAATGCGGATTCTGAAAACGAACATTATTCAGTTAACCGAAGCTTAATCAGTGCAACGAACAGTAACATAGATTTTTGTGTTAAGAAATCTGCTACTAAACCTATTAATGTCAATTCTCTAAACAAAGAAGAAGAATTTAGCACCGGTCACCTACCTAATCTTGGAGCCCCCATCTTCAATTATTATCAACGTCAGCCAATTTTTCATTAGCTATGTTACTTTACTCTGCGAAGTTAGATCTACACATGGAAATCAATTATTTGATGAATTAAGACATTGCGAAATCTCGGAACTGTTTTTTAGAATTTTTCCATTTTGGATTGATCGGATACTTTGATACAGGAGTTGGATGTGTGTGCGATTCTGGTTTGCAGTAAATTATCATTTAAGCATCCATTTCTACTCAGCCTGTTTTACGGCTTAACTAAGGAGTTTTTCAATGCCATTGAAGCGTGGACAATTTTTCTCAGAAGTTTATTAAGTTTTCTTACTGATGCATCGTATTGATATTTACAGGGGCGGGACACATAAATATGACCACCTCTCCTCGAACATGTTGGAACGTCCCATGGTATGCAGATGAAAAATCATTGCAAATCATTAAAAGCCTGCAACACCTGACGTGTAGTAGCATCCGTTAACACCGCAGTTGTCGCCGTCATGGGCAGAGCAAGTGACCTGTCGGACCTCCAAAAGGGGATGATCATTGGCTATCGGGTTAAGGGGGGCAGCATTCCAGAAACGGCCACCTTTGTGAACTGCTCTAGGGCTGCCGTTGTAAAGGTGTACCACGCCTGGAAGAACCAGGCAGTTTCGAGCAACCGAAGAGATAAATGTGGGGCCCCACGTGTCATCGATCCTAGAGGCGAGCGTCGGTTACGACGCCTGGCCAAGATCAATTGGCGTGCCACTGTTGAGCAACCGACACAGCAAATGAACAGTGGGGCCACTAGGCGTGTCAGCACCAGGACAGTGCAACTCTTGAGGTTGGGACTCCGAAGCAGGCGTATGATAACCGCACCCATGTTGACGCCTGGACATCGCCGAAAACGCCTCCAATTCGCAATTGGACCTCGGACGCCTGGATATCGCCATTGGACCTCGGCTGACTGGCAAAGAGTTGCTTTCTCTGACGAGTCGCGGTTTCTGGTGAACAGAATGGACGGAAGATGGAGAATTCGCCGGGAAGCATCTGAGAACAGGCATCCATCGTTGGCAGACGACAGGCTGGTGGGAGAGGTGTGAGTGTTTGGGGATGTTTTCGTGGTATGGACTGAGTCCACTGATACCGCTGGAGGGTACACTAAAAGCTGTTCGTTACCTGACAATCGTCGCAGACCAGATACATCCCTTCATATCCACAGTGTTTCCTCAGAGTGATGGCACCTTTCAACAAGACAGTGCTCCCTGCCATACTGCCAAAATTGTCCGCGACTGGTTCGAGGAGCATAAGGATGAATTCAAGCTACTCCCGTGGCCACCAAACTCCTCAGACCTCAACCCCATTGAACATTTGTGGGAACATTTGATGGCATTATGGGATGCACTGATCGCCGATTGGTCCCAGATACCTGCAACTACCTTCCGAGGACTTACTCTCTACCACGTCGACTAGCTGCTGTGCTGGCCGCTAAAGGTGGATATTCGGATAATAGCAGGTGATCATATCAAAGTGTACCGACCCTGTATATCATCTTGGATATGATAAATTTATTGGTACAAGCTTATTGCATATTGTAGCCTATTAACTTTTTGAGATGCCTATTACTCTTTTTAAGATATTCGTATTATTTTATTAAATTGCATAATTAGACGACTTCTCTGGCACTTTAATTGATTCAGTTTTGTGATCTTATACTGTTATTACTACTACAGGAAGACATCCTGAATTTCCTCAGTGACATTGTGGACCCGATTGATCTTATCTGCAAACTTGTTCAGCGGTTCATCGTTCTCAAGCAGAAAGCACCAAGCTTCAAATTATTGGAAGCCGTCATTAACTTGTTCATTCCTCGAAATTTGATTTTCTTCGTATATTTCAAGAAGAAATGTACTGTGTGTGTGTTACAACAAAATTATTCTTCCACACGTTTACTCTGTACTCTTTAATAATTTTTATTATCATTATTAAGCTGGCACAAGGACCAACTCTGTACTTTCGTTCACTTTTACAAATTTTTTAAACATTAAAATTTAATCTGATTGCATCTCTTTCTGTCTTGCCCTCAGTTTTCCGGATGACAGTCCGGTCTTTAACCGCTTTAACAGATATGGTCTTGAAAATTTAACGAATGCAGTTGCTTTGCTGATACTCGCTCCGTAATTCCGAGCGCCAACAATCTACCCACGTTCAAAGGCTGTGAAATAGCGTCGTTTACCCATATCTACTGTGATTGTAATCACCCTGCATCCTTATTTATAGTGGTCTGGCCCTGTGGCAACTTTAGTGCGAAGTTATAGCTAATTTGTATACAAACTTCAAGTAGCCATAATAATCTGCCAACTCAGTGTACGTATACTGGATCAGTATAAGGAACTTGTGTTCACGCGTTTTGTCCTGAGTGTCTGGAATAAAATTGTGTACTCATTAATGTTTATTTTTACTGTGCTCTTTATTTTGAATCTACTCTTTTATGCAGTACTGACTATTACAGTTTACATTTACAGTTTTTATTTAATGTTTGACACCCATCCGTATGCCTCGCGTGAATGAATCCATAGCCCTTGTGTATTCGCTGGTGACTTCACCCGTAATTACGGGGGATTTCAGCTGTAAGAAAGCTTGTGTTAATAGCCAGGATATTATTACACTTACACACACACTCGCACACACATATACAGATACACACTGTAGCATATAAAAGGTTTAAGTCCTCTGCAGGTGAATTTAATAACCAACGTTCCATAAACGAAAACTGACCCAAGTGGCTAATATGCTAATTACGCCTAAATGCATGATTTTTTAAATTTTTTTAAAATAAATTTTTTCTGCTTTTTCATAAAGAACATATATAGGGAAAAATAATGAAAAAATCCTGCGATGAATTTTATGTATTAAATCACGAATTCTTATTTTTGTACCAATTGGCAACACCATGCAGCAAGTCCTGAAAAAAATTATCACAATTGAGGAACATAGCTTTCATAATTCATTGTTATTTTATTTTTATGATTATAATTTATTATATTATTTAAAATGATTTTTATATTTATTTTTATTATTATTATTATCAGGTCGTTCCATATCAAATGTCGGATTACAGAGGTCATCTTTAATGGCTCTCTAGAAAGGACACCTTCACATGTGATATTCGAAATAACCCCCATTGCAATCCAAACATTGTTGCCAATGCCTTGGCAGCTTCTCGAGCCCTCTCCGATAGAATCTATGGTCACGGGACTCAATTAACTCCCGGAATGAGTTTTCGACTTCTGGGGATAGGAATGTGTTCCTCCGGAGAAAATTGTCCAGGCTCTGGAAAAGAAGGTAATCGGTAGGGGAGAGGTCCAGAGAGTACGGGGTGTGTGGAAGCACCTCATAGCCTAGCGCCTATAGCGCCTGCACGGTCGTTCGTGCAATGTGCGGACGCGCGTTGTCATGCAGCAGAAGGATGCCTTTGCGATGCACAAGTGCAGGTTGTTACTGACAGTTTTCTGTGCATACGATGCAGTTCACGACAGTAGGTCGCAGCGGTGATCGTCTCCCCCTACTACAGGTTACACCACGGATGTTCCACCAGACTGTAACCATAAGCTTCCTGGGTGGCAACGGGGGTTTAAGGAACTGTCGCGGGGGCTCATCAGCTTCCAGCCAATGTGCTGACCGTTTTCTATTGTCGTATAGGAGCCGCTTCTCGTCACAGGTGACAATACGATCAAGAATCCCCGCTTCTTCATGGCGCAAAAACAATTCCGTACACACTTCCAACCGACGCTCTTTTTGGTTTTCCGTAAGTTCACGTGGGACCCATTTGTCCTGCTTTTTCACCTTGCCGATGGTCCTAAGGTGTCTACTGACAGTCAACGCTGATACAGCATGATCCCCTGCAAGGTCCCGATCAGTTTTTGACGGGTCCTCTTCCGCAGATCGCTTCAGATCCGAGTCATTAAAAACGTTGGGCGGTCTGCCGCGTGGCTCATTTGCCAGGTCCGTCACTCCCGCCCAGAATTTTCGGAACCAACGTTTGAGAGTACGTTCGTCTATGGTGCCTACACCGAACACCTTATTGATGTTTCGAGAGACGTTGGATGCAGTGTGATTCAACTCTATCTTCGCTTGCGTTCAAACGCTATTAAATATCATCGCCGACAAGCAAATTTCGGGTAGCTGGTCGTTGATAGGTTTATCTCTGGGAATGTACCACTTTGTTATGGGTACTTGCTACTAAACGTGGAAACCGTGCTGAAGCGCGGAACCCACCTCGAAATCCCACATTTGATAGGCTTCTAAACATGTATGCCAAATTTCATAAGTGTATGTATGTACACAACTGTTTATAAAAATCGCAACACCCTGATGGAATATCCTAATCTGCATTAAATTTGGAGCATTTGCATATCATGGGTCAGAAAAGAAACCATTAGATTTTCAGGTCAATACAATGCGTTTTATTGTCACAATAGTATCGGGTGAAACCACCGTGGGATGCAATTACAGCCTCTAAACGTCGTGGCATTGAGTCAAACAAGCTCTGAATAAGGGCCTGGGGAATGTCCTGCCATGCTCTGTCACAAGGGTATACAGTTCATCCACAGTTGCTGCTGCAGGAGTCTGACGAGCCAATCGATGAGCAGCCCTGTCCCACACATGTTCGATTGGGGACATGTCTGGTGAACGAGCAGGCCAGGGGAACAAGGGCGTCTGATGTGCTTGGAAAAAGGCGAGGACAGTTCTCACTACATGCGGTCGGGCATTGTCCTGTTGGAATACAGCGCCTGGAAGGTCCTGCAGGAAGGGGATGACCTCGGGTTGCACAACTTCCCTGATGTACCGGTCACTGTTCAGATTGCCATGGATTCTGATCAGACGGGAACGGCCATGGTAACTGATTGCACCCCACACCATCACCCCTGGCGTTTGTCCTGAATGACGCTGCAGGATGCATTCTGGAAGGTCGCGCTCTCCACGATGTCTTCTGACTCGTATCCTGCCGTCATGGTGCTGCAAGTTAAACCTTGACTCATCCGAAAACACAACTTGTTGCCATTCAGCTTGCCACTGTTGGTGTTGATGGGCCCATTGCAATCTGAGGCGCCGGTGGTTTTGAGTCAAAGGAATCCGCAACAATGGTACTCGTGCCATCAATCCTCTGGAAATCAAACGGCGTCGTACAGTGCTAGCAGACATTGCCCTGCCTACTGTAGCACCCCACTGTTGTGCTAACACTGTGGAAGTGGCTGTACGATCTGCTACACACATGCGATAGAGGTGTCTGTCATCTCGCGGTGTCGTCGTGCTGGGTCTTCCTGAGCCTGGTCTTCGGTGTGCCCTGTTCTCTTCGCTCCACTGCCTCCATGCACGCATAATTGTCGTTGCATTTCGTCCTACACGAGCAGCAATGTCACGATACGACCATCCCGCTTCACGCAGACCAATTATGCGTCCTCTTTCAAAGTCTGTCAGCTGTTGATATGGTACCCTTCGTCGTCGTCGAGGCATGGTGTTCTTTCAAGCAATTACTCTGAAAATCTAATCATTTATACTCTGACGCATTGTATGCAAATATTGCAAATTGCATATGGATTAGACCATTCCATCAGGGTGTTGCGATTTTTATAAACAGTAGTGTATGTATGTATTTATTGTAACGCTCTATTTTGCTGTTATTAAGCTTAAAAGGGACCTAAACCCTACCTCACCTCCCCAAAAGAGTGTTTGGTTGTAATGCCAAAGGTACTGGCAGCTGATAAAACTAAGTGCATTAATGTTGAAGATAAAAATCATACATCCTCAAATCCGCTTAAAAAACTGTGGCTTTATTTGAATCCAAAGCAAATTTCTTATCAATCTATATCCGTTTCATCTACTTCAATTATTTTACATTTAGTAGTAAACTTGGGACTCATGCTTTTAAACATCTTTATCTCCATTAAAGTCCATGAGTCAATTTAACAATCATCTCTTAAATCTATCGTCTCAGATTATCGTATTTCGCCGACGGCCTACGGAATAAAAATAAAACTCAATAAAGATTGTTTCTATCAATAATCAGTACTTCTTGGCCATCTCACTAAAACGGAAGCCTTGTTGACTATGTTCCATGCTTTGCTTTAACTCGGGCAATCCCATAAATTACAAAGTTCGAATTTTCTTTTACAACAAAGGTGCGAAAAATGCTCCTTAGGGTTTTGCTTTCAATGAAAAACTCTGCGTCTTGATTTTTAGGTAAGTCTTATTACTATAACTCAATATTTTTTTGTGTTTGCTTACATTTGAACATGCTCGGAACAAATTAGTTTCAAAAGAGTCAAGATAATCAATTATTGTTTTACTTTTTAACTTTTATCAATCCGAATGAGCTTTCTACTTTTTACACTTTTCTTTTTACAGAAGAATATCCGAGATTTCGCGGTCCGACCGACGGGGAAAGGTAAGAGAAAAAGGTGGGAAGAAAGGGACTCTAACGACGGGATTATTAATTGTGTTAGTAGGGAAAACGCCTATCTTAGTACTACGGGATACCTCCTGCTTCAAACTTTCTGTCCGCAGACTCATAACATCCAGCTCATTGCTATCCACTGGGTATTGGGTATGGCTTGCGCTGGATAACATATAATTCTTCGGAACATCGTTTTTTCCTTTTTCCTCTTTCAAACGACGCGCTCAGGCGCAGAGCTGGTGTACCCTCACAGCATTCCTACGGTTTACTCTGTAAAAGAAATAAAAAAAAAACAAAATTGCCTCCGGTAGTTTTTCTGTAAGCATGGCCTCAATAATTGTCCTGTACCAGAAGAATGTGACGATTGAGCTAAGAACTCCAAGGCTGAATTCCTTCTGAAATTTGGTTTTTAATTGCAGCGGCTTGACGCCTCAATTGCATGGATGAACATATAAAGTTTCTTTGGACATCATGATTTAACCATCTAAGACGCTGATCCACTGCGGTAGCCTCTCGGAATTCTACAAACACGCATCATTCCACTGAGTGAACAACGACTCCGTTTCCTTCTACTCCTTGACGGGAAACTTAAACTATCTCTCCAAACTGATTCCAAAATTTTTATCTAAAGTTCCACTACGCATTGTTATCGACGACGCGTTCTCAACAATGTCTCCCGGGTTAGATGCTTTTACTCGACGATAACAATGACAAAGTTAACTTGAACACACAAAAAAATATATTTATTAAAATATTCCACACATTATACAGGGTGTTTCAAAATTATGTACAATAAATTTAGTGACATATTCTTCAGGTCAAAAGAAGACGAAAATGTTCTATAGCACTTTGTTTGGAAACGATTTGTTGGCGAGTAATCCAATACCATACAGTAGGGAAGCACGGTCGTTAGCGGACGATACTTTAGCAGTTCCAGCGTTTCGACCCAACACTAGGTTGAGTGGTTTTTTCCTTTTAAACCTACCTTAGGGTTGTTCCATTAGAGTGTACGGTTGTTTCCATTACTGTAGTTTCACTACTGTACATCCACTAGGAATATCAATTTCAGAACGTTTGCGTGCTTACGTAAAAAAAAGTCATGTACACTTATTCCAGTGCAGAATACACTGACATGCACCTAATGTATGGTCTTGCGGACGGAAATGCTGTGGAAGCAAGAAGACTCTACCAAGAACGCTTTTCGCATAGACGATTGCCAAATAACCGAACATATGTATCTGTCGACAGACATTTGAGGGAGCGTGGTTCCTTTGGCCGTCAAACAGGACAAGAGCGGCAAGTAGCACATTCTCCGGATGAGGAGGATATGATAATTGACATCATACATGATGAACCACAGACAAGCACCCGTCGTATATCTTCCATGGTACACATTCCGCACTCATCTGTTTGGCGCATTCTTCACCGTCAGCTTTTGCATCCATACCACCTGCAACTGGTTCAGGCACTGAACCCAACGGACTATCCACACCGACAACGATTTTGCCAATGGATACAACGTCGTCATGCTGCAGACCCTAGTTGTCTCAGCCAGATACTTTTCACGGACGAAGCAACCTTCACCCAGACAGGAATCGTAAATTCTCACAACCAGCACCATTGGGCAGATGCTAACCTGCATGTTACCAGAGCTCGAGCGCATCACGAGCGTTACTCCGTGAACATTTGGTGTGGAATTGTCGAAAATAACTTAATTGGCCCTTATGTGTTGCCGCCACGATTGACTGGGCGAATGTATCTTTTGTTTCTGCAGAATGCATTGCCAGAATTACTGGAAGATGTTCCTCTTTTGATAAGATCTAACATGTGGTTCATGCATGATGGCGCTCCAGCACATTTCAGCCATGTTGTGCGAGCACACCTTAATGCTGCATACACGAATCGGTGGATAGGTCGAGGTGGACCGGTAGCCTGGCTTGCAAGATCACCCGACCTTACTCCCTTGGACTTTTTTTCTGTGGGATCATGTGAAAACGATCGTCTACAGCACAGAAGTTCCTAACATTATGGATCTGCGACAACGAATTGAAAATGCATGCCAAACCGCTCGTAATGCTGGCGACGAACTCTTCCATGACATCAGACGGTCGCTCATGCAACGAGCCGAAGCGTGCGTGCGAGCTGGTGGCGGGCACTTTGAACAATTCCTGTAATTTGGAGCCACGGGTTTAGTTGGCTGTATCGCGTAAATAAATCGTTTCCAGACAAAGTGCTATAGAATATTTTCGTCTTCTTTTGACCTGAAGAATATGTCACTAAATTTATTGTAAATAATTTTGAAACACCCTGTATTTAAACTGTCAGTTTTGCTTGAATAAATGCCTTTTCTTATCATTTAATCTCATTCAAACAGTTTCTTGCGTCCCCTTTTTTTCCCCAAACGCAATCATGGCGGGACTCTTGGCACAAGCATCGACCTTTATTTCTTTATTTAGACGAAAATTGGGGAAAACCCAATAAATTATTTTTTATTTCATTATTCAGTTCGGCGCTACAGTCAAAATTCGTTTTTGGCGCTACAGTATGTACGTATGTTTGTCCACGTATTTCTCAGAAGCTAGAAATCGAATTGCAATAATTCTTTTTTTTATGGGATTAAGTATCTTTCAATTTAGGGAACAGTAGAAGTTTCATCAAAATCGGTTTTTTATACTCTGTTTAATCTTGTTTTATTATATTTAATCAGTTTATAACTATTTATTTATATTCATATATCATATTTTATTATGAATCTTGATGAACAGTTATTTTCACTGCTTGAATGCAAATGAAAATAATTGGCCTGGTATACGTATTTTATTAATTGAAATTAAGACGTAAATGGTATACTAGTACGTATAATACTTGTCATGATGGATATTATGAGAACTTCTTTTTGAATTACAACGTTTCTCTCCGCACCTATACCTAGTTTATTCTGTCTTCTCTTAGGCGGATCATTTTCTTGGCCTCTAAATATTTGAAAATCTAATGCTTAACCAGACACTGCACAAACAATAAGAATTCTCAGCCATATATTTGTCGTTTGGCCTAGTCTCCGTTCATTGGTAATGCACACCTGTTCAACAAAAAGCAACTGCACCAGTGGAGCAGACGTAAACTACCCTTTTAATTGGTCTTGAAAAGGGCGCATATTCTTGGCAGTCTTCTCGGAATGTTCTTTGTATTTTTGATGAATTTAGTAAATAAATCAATCAATCAATCAATCAATCAATCTTGTTAGATATTTTTGTCTCTTGAATAAGAGACGCGCCAATGATATCATACATTGACGAGACTGTTTATATTTCATATAACATACCAAGAGTTGTTGTTTTATCTGACAAACTTACGTTTATAGCTTTATCAGTGCATGAGTGTACCCGATAGAAGATGCTCTGCTCAGCCTTCATGTCTGTCCATGAAGAAAGTAATTTTCTCCAGGGTCTATTTTCTCAAAAATAATAAAAAAAAAAAAGCTTGAAAAAAACTCACAAGGAATTTTCAAAGAATTTATTGCTTCCGAAATAGAAATATTTTCCTGATCATCAGGGCAGTAGACAGACTTTCACATATTCTCTATTCAGTGGTTTACTTGTAGACTAAAATGAATTGGGGGGGGGGGAGGGGGTATTTTGCTTCTATTGGAGGAATTGGACAGAATGCTCAACTTAGATGTTAGAAACTCGAGTTAAGTGTATCATTGCTTTCAAATGCTTGATGAGTGTTATATCAGAATCACTAGCAAAATCTAGTTTTTGAAATAAGTTCATCTACATTTGGGTCTATGATTTTTATAAGAATCAAAATGAAGCTCACTACTTCCAGGAATATCTGACAAAAAAGGATTAATTTTGCATGTCTGCTTCAATAATAAAAAAAAACCTCCACACGTTTATTTATTATGACTGTATAATAAAATACTCTATAGCAATAGAAAAACAAACAGTGAACTGCAAAATGAACGTAAAATTGCCAAATAAAGTTGCCAAATGGCAACAAGGGCTATTTATTGCTATATAGTGGAAGTAAATGAAAAATTTTAATTTTTGACAATATAATGTGAATCTATATATTTTGTTAGTATAAATTTAATTTTTCAGTAAAAATAAAGCAATTTAAACCTTTAAAATATAATGCTAATAAGTGTTGGAAAAGTACTGGCTCCAGCTGGAAAGTTTATAACGCCATAAAAGATCAAAAAAGCATGCAGTTACAATCTAGTGGAAGAATAGGAAACTACATGCCTATCTATCTATATAAAGAAGGATGTTTGTGTGTGGTTGGTTGGGTGGGTGGGTCTGTTTGTCTGTATGTTTTTTATACAAATCTACAGTTTTATTCCGATCTTGATGAAATTTCGCATACATGACCTTCAAAGCATGAGGAAGGTCACTGTCTACTTCAGATTTCGAAAAAATAATAATTATTGATAAAAAATCGATATTCATGGTTATGGCAAGGCATTTTAATGAGAAATATCTCATGACCAACAATGCATGGCAAAGTTTGTACAACAATAGGTATCAACAATGGTATCAACACGCAATTCACAAACACACTGCATGAACCAACAATATATATCTCATGATCAACAATGCAAGGCAAAGTTTGTGCAAGAATAGGCCCATTGTGCTCGCATCAACAATGGTATCAACGCGCAATTCACCAATAACAATGAGCACAGAATGATGATGTAATGTTAAAGCAATCTTTCCAAGAATTATAACAATGAACATAAAATGATGATGTAATATGGATAAGTTTCAAGTGTAACAATGCATAGAATTCCTGTTATTCAGGCTTTTCTTAGAAAAGAGAGTTCTTAGTACTTAACAATTTCTTGAAAATCTTTAAAAATGATCAGTAACTGGAGATAAAGGAGAGTTAGCAGACTATTGAGAAAGAGTGGAAAGACGACAGAGAAGCACTCCTGTAGCTCCGTGATGTATTGAGCAAATGGGAAACAAGTAAATAGAAGAATCGGCGACCGCTAGACTGCACAAAGTGATGAATGGCCAAGTTTTGCTTCAACACAACGAGAGAAGAGTGGAAATTGCAACAACATCAAGTGTACATCTGAAGTAAGATTACCTGCGTAAGAAATTATTGGAGCGGTCCATCCATTGTGAGCCTTTAAAAAGATTTTTTTCGAATTTTCATTAAGAATTTTTACTGTATTAATTCTAAGCATTTTCATGTGTTTATTTTTAAGATATTGCAAAATTTAATTTAATTTTTTGAGATTGTTCTGTTTACATCCAAGTGTAATTATCCCGGGCAACGCCGGATACCTCTTCTAGTATGCCTATATTAATATACTGAAAGCATAGAGCAGCCTTTTGGACAACATCTTAACAAAAATGTACGTAAAACTGATTAAAACCAAATGGTTATGCCATGTCCTGTAGGGTAAGGCAGAGACCATCAATAAGCTCTCTTATTGATTGTCTCTTATTGATGGTCTCTGGGGTAAGGAGGTCGCCCTTAACGATCGGAAGAAGGGGAGCGTTCAATGGTGACCCTGAGAACAAAGACCCGAGGAGTCCAAAAAATATTCTCTTTATTACCGGGTTTTGTAAGCAGTATAATTGAAGGCCTTTTTTAACAGTTGTACACCTCCAATTTCATTCATTTTGAGACAGAGCGTCTGAAAGTTAAATGAGTGAGGAAAATTCAAGAGTTCAGGTTTGAATTATAGTCTCAGAAGGCATACCTGAGGCAGCTGGAGGCATACCTCTTTCATAATAGTATTGGCTTCAAAGTACCCGAAATAGTAGTTAAATCCGAAATTTTAGAAAGTGGAATTGTACCACTATTAAAATAAGGCCTTAAATTACAATGCAAATCAATTCTAATTAATCATGTGGGCAGATGATCTTAAGAATACATGCTATTACTCAGTGATATTAAAGCCAGGATGGTACATAAGAGACAATGGGTTTTCATTGATAAACAAGAAATTATTCCTCCCGAGGAAGGTATAGAAAAGTAGCGGAAGCGCTGAGGTCATCTATTTTTATCCTTTTATCTGCACTTTTTAACCCCCTCCCCCCATTTTTTTAATCGAAAAACTGATTTTCTCGAACATAGTATTTTGAAAATGAAAAAGAGCTCTATCTTTTCTCGTTTCTCATCATTTCCGAACGAATGATATATGATATGCCACGTGTTGTCATAGTTCTAAAGACCAAGTGACTGCAACCCACACAAATCTGACAACTCTATTGAGACAATTTGGCCCAAACTATAGAGTAATGTTGATTTGCTTAAAGGAATCTGCATACCGAATTTCACTCCCTTGTATGCATAAATATGCGTAGACCATTTGGTCCCTTCTAATTTCCGCCCCCGAAACTCCGACCCCAGTGAGCCAATCAAAACCAAACTAAATAGTGAAGATGCACATGCCCATAGTAAGCTATTCCGAATTTCAAACTTCTATCTCAAAAAATGCGGAAATTGTAAAGGGGACGGACAGACAGACGGACATTGTGAAAACAATAAGTAGCTCCATTCTTCCGCTATTTAATAAACGAGCCTTCGCGATGATTTAGCACAGACAAAGAGTAATCGAGTCTTTATGGTTTCTGTAACGGCAAACATTAAATATTAGCAATGGCATAAAGGAATACGAAAACTGTAAAACTTAAATAATTAACAAAGAATGTCTTATAATAAACTAATTTCTAAAGATGCAATTGCGTTTCCTGCGCACAAGAGCCAAGCGCTTTGCCCAGATACTTCTTTGTGACACCATGAAGATCGCTTTCTACAGTTCGTGAGATAACGATCTCAGTCATGTGCAGACTTTACTGACCAAACAGCGCCTAGAGGATTTCTATGTAACCTGTTCCCATAAGAGACCACCAGAGTC
>JAHWFO010009003.1:101856-148889 GCA_023313115.1 Rhysida immarginata | reverse complement strand
CATGAAAACTCACTGGAACCAGTTCCGAAAAAATATTTTTCCCTCATTATTTGGTCGCTTTTGAAGCTGACGGTTCCCGCTCCAGTGTTAAGTTGGGGCTTCGGGAGAGTTCGAATCGACACTCCTATGTTCCTTATGTCTTTAAATTCGACCGTTTGGTCATACGCCGAGGGAGGCACTTGTCTCCGTCGTGGAAAACTTTACGTACCTCTTAGTTCTCGGGAGGTTATTGTGTTCTCCCTCCAAATAATTTATTAAAGGGTTCACATGACGCGCTCACGTCGCATTGTTTAGGAAATTGCTTTTTCCGGGTTTATATTGAGTCGGTCTCCCTTCCCCTTTGGATCCCTTTCTTCGAGAAAATGTGTACCTACTTTCCTCTACATTTGGCCTTGCCAGGTCGCCTTTTGACTAATTCAGAATTTTTATTCGCTTGTGGAACCGAATTATGAGGCTCGAAGTACGGTGGTCGACTATACATTACCCGGGTTTCATTTGGAACTAAGAATTTTAAGAAGTAAATTTTTCTGCGGCTTAGGCGTTCATTTGTGCAATTTTTAAGACTTTTAAAACTCTTCTGTCTGAGTTTATAATTTTTTTTATCATCTTAAAATATTCTTTTATGCGTGAATTAAAAAACTCAGGTCCTTAGATCCAGTTTTCACCTCTTTGCTTTCCGTCATTTTGCTCTCTGATTGTAGAGTTTTGGCGAAAGAAAGGTTGAATTGATAATATTAATATTTTAAAAGTTTTCTTAAAATATTTTACGTTTATTTCTGTATATATATTTGGGGGAGGCCATGGCCTGGTGGGCTTTCACTGTAACAACTTCAGTGAAGTTAAGCAACATCAGGCACGGCTAGCCACTGGATGGGCGACCATTCAGTGACTTACAATCTTCACCCTCCCGGCTGCTGTGACCATCACACAGCAGTCGTTATTCCAGGGACCCAACTCGTCGGCCCCAGGCCATACATGCCCTGGATGGACGTATTGGATTACTATCAGTTAATTAATTAATTATATATTCATTTTCCTTAAATCTACAACGTTTTTTTAAACAGATTGTTTAAATCGGCATTCTGATATGTTTTGCCTTTTATGCGATTGTTGAGTTAAACCCCCTTTGTTATGGGAGGTTATTCTTTTAGAGCGTCGCCCGGATCTTAATATTTTCTGAGCGCGAGTATACGAATCTCGAGTCTTTTCTGACATGTTGGAAAAAATCTTTTGGAATAGTGAATCTGTCGCTGCCTTCGGATGGGACAACAGCGGAGCGAGCTGGTCCTGCAGACTGAACTGGACAACCTACTTTTGTTTATAGCCAATAGCACTCGATATGGTTCAACACATAGCCATCGGAATTCGTAAAATTTCTCCTTCAGCATATGAAGTCAACTAAGCTGTCAGTCGGATGAAGCAATTGAAGCGTTGGCCTTTGGCCTTGGATCTGGATATTCGTCCTCGCCTCAATAGACCAGCCTAGAAATTTCATCGTGAGAAATTCTATTTTCTTTCTCTACATAATGGAACGTCCACACAAGTCCGTCTTCAAAGATAACGGTGTTTCGTAGTTACGGCAATAGAGCTGGGTTTTCTCCTCATTGCGCCACAAAGACGTCGTTAGTAAGCTTCGGACTGTTTATCTATTACCTACACGTGACAGGTTGGTCAACCATTTTCTTTTATCTGCTTTCTTTAAGAGAAGGAAATTAAACTTTAGTTAACGCTCCATAGCGCGGAATCACGCCATCGTTGGTCGTTATTTGTCAGCACCTCCGTTGATGCGTCGTTGCTATAGAATTCCATGGATTTTCGGGTAAATGGTTTATAGTTACCTAATAGTCCATTTAACTGAACGTGACTGTTCCTTGTGTGTTTCTTTTTGGCATATCGAGATTCGGACTGGGCCTTTCTACACGCTGCGCTCTCGGACCTCCTCGTTGCAGTCAAGAGCTGGCTTCTATTGAAAATCAACCCATCTTAAGATTCAGCATCATGTATTTACGATTCCGGGTTAATTCGTCCACAAACAAGAGTTCAAGCGTCAGCAATAGTCCCTCTTTGAACTTTAGTCTGAAAATTGTTTTATTTTATCGTTTCTTTTTATATTATTGTAGAAATTCATTCTTCTTCTTTGCATTTTTTTTATATAACTGGCGTGCTATTGCGTTTGCACTGCTGGTACCCTGCACAGTATTCAACAGCAGTTGCAACTTCTTCAACGTGTTGCTGCCTGATTCGTTTGCGTCCCCGGCCTGGTTGCACTCCTAGAGTTTTTCTTTTCCAGGACCTCGCTATGTGTGGGTGATCGTTTTTGTGTGTCCGTCCCATGTGTGTGTGTGTCTAGCCTGTCTGCCTTTTTTCGTCTTGCAAGCTATTCCTGACTCGTCCTTTACCACTGATTAATTCTTGTTTACGGTATTGTTAGCATGTTTTCCCTTTAGGTGCCAAGTCTTTTCGAGTTCTGTTTTTTGTTTTGTGGGGGGGGGGGGGGAGTAGTCAATTCTTGGATTTTTTTGTTTAATTTTTTTAATTTCTTCTATTTATTGCCTTTTAATCAGTATTCTTTTTATTCAAATTGTAATATTTTTTATTTCCAAATACTTATTCTAAATGCCTAACTTCCCGAACGACTAGCTTTCGTTAGGTGTCTTTTAATCAACTAGGAATTGGACTGCGTCGTGGATGGTGCGCCTTCACACCTCCCTTCCCCTCCGCGGATGACGTTTGTGATAACTTCAGAAGGACTGACTGACCATTGACTACCGTTCGCCTTCCGCCACTTCGTCGACTCGTATTGGTTTGCCTCGTCGGCTGAATACCTTCACTGAAATATTTATCTTTCGAATTGGTGTACATTCATTAGTTAATCGTTTGGGATAACACTTCACCCTTGGCATTATATCTTCCAATTTGTAATAAAAGAAATATTTGTTTGGAACTTGTCAATTCTCATTTGCGTTACTTAAGCATTCAATAGGAGGGGCAATTTCTAAGGGTTTTATCTCCACGCGTTTTCCTGTCTTGAACTTAAAGGGTCGACTATCGATCACTTAAGTTCTTTATCCGTTCAAAAATAATTTCTGATTCTGGTTTTAATGATATTAAACTTATGCAAATTACAAATAACTCATTAAAGTGAACTTGTTTGACTATTCCGTCGATACTTTGTTTTTTTTGGGGGGGTTCTGGCGCGGTTCCTAAGTTGATTATTTAGAGGAGGAATTTCTTCCTTTAAATAAAGGCTGAGCGTGTCGGGAATTGAAGCCTCAATTTCTAGCAAGCTACAGTATGTATGTACGTATGTGACCAATTTTGTGCAGCTAATTCCTCTGAAACGGCATATAGCCGAACCAAATAAAAATTATACATACTTATATAATTATAAAGGGTTCCTTAAATTGTGACACTTAGCGTATATTTTATGTCAATTGGGTAAGCCTTTTTCGAGATATCATTTTCTAAAAATTAAAAAATGGCTGTACCTTTCAAACGAGCGAACCAAATTCGACATGCACGTACTCTTCTCATTAAGGCAAATTTTTTTTTTGTAAATGACTTGTTTGGCTGTGATATGCCGTTTTAGATTTATTTACTATCCCCTCTCCCAAGATCCTGCCCCCGTCAATTTTTAGAAATTTATTTTTTTTATTTTTTTTTAGTTTTTAGAAATTCAGACAGTGGGGTTCTTAAACCATACATTGACCATTTTTTAAGGAAATGGGCTAAGCCATTTTAGAGAAATTACTTTTTTTTTTTGAAAAAATGAAGAAATAGCAGAAACATTCATTTCAAAGCTTCAAACACAATATAATCGGCATGAAGAGCTTCCTCTTCTTGAAAAATACAATTTTCTTTTTGACGTAGAATCCAGCATTTTGCAATAGATACAGACAATGCTTCCATAGGAGCGTTGCCCCCAAAAGTTTACTTGTGCACTAAAAAATGTTGAATTTTTGAAATTCTGACTTCGGATTCTTAAAGACCCTTAAAAAAAGTAAAATAAGAATGTAAGACTCACTCTCTATATGTTTGTCTTCATCAATCTAATTCGGTTCAGAACTTTAAATGTTCCACACTTTCATGGCCTCTATCTCCTAAACGGTTGGATCAATTGAAAAACACTGATAATAAAACATTTCTTAAATGATGTGTACAATCTGAATATACCATAAAAAATGGGTTTTTTTATTTAGGATTTCAACGCCCCCCCCCCCCCCCCCCCCCCCCGGGGGGGGGGGGGGGGGGTAATTTTTTAACTAATGAATTTCCCCCGCGAAATAATTCACTTTTTGAACATTTTTTCGTACAATGCTTAGTTTCCGAGATATCCAGTTGCCTCAAGATACATGCCTCATCCTGTATATCGCTCCGTACATAAATCGCATTTGATGAAGATGCTGCTTATGTTGACGGTTATGGCTCATTATAGAGCTCCATGGGTTGGATTTTATCACTCGGTGTTGAAAGGTTTATATCATTAGATATGTTATTTGTTTCGAACTGAGCAGTGGAATTTATTGGCGCATTCGTATCGGGCTATTGTTCACTTTGGCGTCTCCACGACTTAACTTTCAATCGTTCCTGCTGAGCCCGTAGACATTCAAAATCGGACATCTGGGTCTTCCTGGATTCCCCATCTCTCGATCTGTTTACCTGTGACATTTTATATATTTTTTCTGGCGTTTATAATGCATAAACTTAGAAATTCTGTAATTTTGGCAAAATTTCCACAATTCGAAGGCCGATATCTTAGATACTATGAAATACTGAGGTTTAATTTTTATACTATTTTTATTCTAATTTTTATAATAAAGTCATGTGGTCTGATGAATCACGTTTTCAGTTGCATCATGCAGATAACAGAATGATAATTTGACGGAAACTGCATGAAAGCATGGACCCCACATGCATGAGTAAAATCGTTCAAGATCGTGGGGGCAGTCATTGTTTGGGGCATATTTTCCTGGCATAATATAGGTGCTTTATTTGTGTAGAAAAACGTCTGAATATCAGAACATATCTAAATATCGTCGCTGATCAAATTCATGCATTCATGTTGATGGTGTATCGTAATGGAGATGGCTTCTTCCAACGTGACAATACGGCATGCCACGCTACTCGTATTTTGCAGGAATAGTTTCAAGAACAAACAATTCCTGTGCGTTGTTTTCTGAAAACTATTTTTTTGCTACTGAATCTATGCTTTAACCCCTATATTGATTCGACAATTGAAAATGATTGTAAGGTGAGATTATTGCGATCGCCACGAACGAGGACGAACCTGGCTTAGGTGGCCCCCCATAATGACCAAATCTCAGTCCAATTGAGCATTTTTAGGAGAAAATTGAAAGCGCCATCAGACAGGTGGTACCAAAATAATAAATTTCACACAATGAGACAGTCTTATTCATCAGGCAAAGGCTGTTATGACAGCTATAAGAAGCAGGGAAAGACATCCTCTGCGAATCACAACATTGCCTGAAAGTCGGATCTCACTGATAGAGACTGAAGGGGATTTAAAGCGGATTATGACCAGAAAGCAGAAGACATTAGCATTCATGTTGTCAAATTCCTCGCATCACCTTTCAACATCTCGTGGAGTAAATGCAATCGCCGCTGTATTGAAGGCAGAAGGTGGCGCAACGAAATACTGATGGGGTGGTCATAATAATCTGGCCACTCAGTATATACTCATCTTAAAGTGTTGATATCTGATATGGAAATATTGTTGTTCAGTATGGTAATGAAATATTCACCAACACTAGACCAGTCAGTGGCAACATGAAGGTGGATACTAATATTGCAATTGTGACAGTTAGTATTATCAATGTACATGCTACATTAAATTTATACGCTCTTAGCTTTATGAAGAAACATTTTAATTTAGATTTCAAACCCATCGAATCACTAATTACATTGGGTGGCAGTACTATAAATTTGATGTTTGCGTGAAATATTGGTTCTTGTCTGTTGCCATTTTTAACATACTCCCAACAGAGCCTCGTAATTCTTTATGATTCCGTATCAATATCTCGTGGTAGGCCTGTGCGAATGTACCATTCCGCCATACCAAATTATTTTACCATTGAAAACATTTGAGGGTGTCACAAGGGTTCCATTAGAGCACGTGCCATTGTTTCGATTTCAACCTTTTTCAAAATGGTTCATTCCCGGAACCAAATTTATTAATTGGCGAAAATAGTAATTTATATCCGCTTCAATTTCGTCATTAAGAGTGGTTTGATATATTACTTAATATATCTCTCCATTGAAAATTGCTTGGTAGGGTCGTGAAGGTACCATTTGTGCACGTGCGATTGAACGGATTTAAACAATTTTTCTGATTGGTTCGTGCCGTGTACCATATTTATCGACTTACGAAAATAGTAATGAATAACCCTTTTTATCTCGTCATTACGATTTGTTTGATATATTACTTAATATGTTTTAATACTGAAAATTGCTTGGTGGGAAAATTTAGGTACCATGTTTGCACGTGCCAATGAACCGATTTAGATAATATTTGTGACTCGTTCGTGTCATGAACCATATTCATCGACTGACGAAAACAGGTTTTGAAAATCTTTCATAGCCTCGGATGAGTTAGAGTTAGAGACAGATGGAGAGACAGACACGTTTCCCTACACGGATAGCATAAAGCACCTTTCGGTACTTAATAAACCATTAAGGAATGACATACCCAAATACCGAAAGGTTAAACTAAACCATTCGCGGAACCATATTGTAAACCGCCATATGTCAATATTGTAAGTTTCTTATAGACCATAATGATCCATTAACCACGTACCTCTGAATCAATTGGGATTATCATTAATTTTACGTTATATTCATTCATGAAACATCATTGCAGGATGTTTGATATATTACATGCCATATTTTAGCATTAAAAGTTCCAATGAAACATAATGGTTCCATTAAACCAGATTCCTTGAAACTAATTTCGACTATCATTAATTTTACTTTAAATTCATTCAGGACAAGTCATTCCAAGCCGTTTGATATATTGTTGTTGTTATGTTCCATCGACTCGTGGTCGGCTCCTGGCGACACAATGGACGTAGACCCTCCGTTTCTGTCTATTCTGAACTAGGTCTCTCAGCTCCTTCAGTGGCATGTTTGTAGCTTCTAAGATGCCCCTCATCCATCTGGTTCTTTGTATACCTTTTCTTCTGCTTCCTGCAGTCTTACCCAACATGATTGCTTTTTCTAAGCCATTATTTCTTCTCATTACATGTCCAAAGTAAGACAGTCTTTGCTTCACAACCATTGCTTCGAGTGAGCATGCAGTGCTTATTTCCTCAATAACAGACTTATTCGTTCTTTTTGCAGTCCTAGGTAACCTGAGAAGCCTCCTCCACACCTTAAGTTGAAAAGAATCAATCCTTTTCCTTTCTCTCTTTTTAACTGTCCAACTTTCGCATCCATACAAAACCAGAGAAAAGACCATTGCCTTCGCAATTCTTATTTTGGTTCCAAGAGAGATGTCTCTGCTCCTCAGGACTTTGTCCAGACCCATCATTCCTTTCCTTCCTAAAAGAATTCTCCTCTTATATTTCATTTGTGCATTGTCCATCACTGTCAATTTCTGTGCCCAGAAAGATAAAACTGTCTACAATCTCTAAACCTTGTCCATCAATTTGGAACTTGGTAGTTCCACCAGTCGTCATTACCTTAGTTTTCTTTAAATTGAGCAGTAGTCCGCACTTTACACTCTCCTCCCTGACTCTTCTAATTAAATCCTTCAGGTCCTCTTCACTCTGTGCCAGGAGAGTTGTGTCATCTGCATACCTTAGATTGTTGATATTTCTTCCTCCTATCTTGATGATTCCAGCTTGCATCTCCTCTAAGTCAGCCATTCGCATGATATACTCACTATAAAAGTTGAAAAGAAAAGGAGAAAGTACACAGCCCTGCTTTACTCCTTTCTCAATTCTAAAATTTTCTGTTTCACCAAAGGCAGTTCTGACAGTAGCTTCCTGGTCCTAGTAGAGATGTTTGATTAGAATAATAATATGTTCCGGCACTCCCATTGATCTCAATATGTTCCACAGTTTGTTGTGATCTACACAGTCAAAAGATTTGCTGTAATCAATGAAGCACATGTAAACTTCTTTTTGATATTGTCTTGTTGTCTCCAGAATCCATCTGATGTTGGCAATTTGGTCTCTAGTACCTCGATGCTTCCTAAATCCAGCCTGAACATCCGGGATTTCTCTCTCGGCAAATGGTTCCAACCTTTTCTGAATTATCTTGAATAAGATTTTACTGCATGAGGAATTAGTGCTATCGTTCTATTGTTTTCGCAGATACGAGCGTCTCCTTTTTTGGGGATGTGGATAAAGATTGATTTCCTTCAGTCCGTAGGCCATTTTGTTGTTGTCCAAATGGTTTGGCAGCAAATTGTGAGAGTTCTCAATACCTCCTTTCCTGCTGCCTTTAACAGCTCGATCTCCATGCCATCAGCACCAGGTGCTTTGCCATTTGAAATCTGATTCATTGCCCATTGAACTTCTGACTCTTTCGCTAAATATTTCCTTTACTTCCCTATTGTCTCTGTAGAAATTTTTGGTGTACTCTATCCATCTGTTTTTGATTTGATCTCTTTCAGTCAACTCCTTTCCACAGTTGCTTTTCAAGTTACCCACTTTGGGAGTAAATTTACCAGTGACTTCACGAATCTTTTTATAGAGATCTCTTGTTTTGCCTTTCTTGTTTGCTTCTTCGATTTGCTGACATTACTGATTCAGAAATTCTTCTTTGTCTCTTCTTGCCAGCTTTTGGATCTTCTTGCCAGATCTCGTGTTTCCTGGATATTTCTAGAAGCCTTCGTTTTTCTTCTTTTACCAGCTACTTGGATGGCCTCCGCAGAGAGCCACTGTGATTTCTTCCTCCTGCTTACTTTGGGAATATTGTTCTGCGCTTCTTCTTTTATACAGTCTCTCAGTTCTCTCCAAATGTCATCTGGTGTTTGGTCATTTAGCCTAAGTGCATTGAAACGATTTTGAGTCTTAACCTTGTACTCTTCTGGAATGTTTCTAAAGTCAAAATGTCATGCAGCTTTAGTAATACGCCCTGTCCTGAGTTTCACCTTTAATTTGGTAACCAGAAGCTCGTGATCTGTTCCACAGTCTGTTCCTGGAAGTGTTTTGGCAGAGAAAAATGCACTTCTCCATCTTTGTCTTCCAATTACTAAATCGATCTGATTCCTGTATTTCCATTAGGGGATGTCCAAGTGTAAAGTCTTCTTTTATGCAGCTGAAAGAATGTATTTGCAATTAACAAGCCATTTTCTTCACAGAAAACAACAAGACGTTCACTTGCACTGTTGTATTGTTCTAGTCCATGTTTTCCAATAATGCCTGGGGCTTCAAGATCTCCAACTTTAGCATTCCAATCGCCCATAAGCAGTAAAACATCCTTGCAGGGGATTGCATCCAACAACTCCTGCAGATTACTATAGAAAGTCCCTCTTTCTTCCTCCTCGGCATCAGATGTTGGAGCAAACACTTGGACAATTGAGATGTTTACGGGACTTCCTCTAATTCTAATAAACAATATTCTGTCACTCACTGGCTTGTATCCCATGACAGCAGTTGCTAATTCCTTTTTCATGATGACTGCCACTCCATTCCGAAGAAGAGATTCTTTACTTGAGTAGTACATAGTGTATTTATCTGAGTTGAAGAATCCCTTTCCTGTCCATTTCAATTCACTTACACCTAGAATATCAAGTTTGGTTCGTTCCATCTCTGCCTTCACGATTGCTAGTTTTCTTTGACTCATGCTTGGAACGTTCCAAGCACCGACTATGAGCGACTGTATGAAACGAGGAGATCTCCTGCCGTACATGGTCACATCAGAGAACAGTTTTTCTTTTCGGCTTTTATCTGTTCCCATCATAACAGCCAGGTCCAGTCAAGGAGTCCTTTCGTTATTACCCAGTAGCCATTGAGGTACCTTCAGACCTGGGAGACTCATCATCCAGCGCCATATCGACAACTGTAGGTCTACTCTCAAGCATTTACTTGGCAAGAGTACAGAAGTGATTTGCCATTACCTTCTTCCGGATTTTCCAAGGTTTACTCCTTAAAAGTAGCCCTCCTTTTTAGTCACTCTGCTTTACAGCAGAGAGTCCAGTCGGCACCACGTGGAGGCGAGGTAGGACACTAAGTAATTGGCCTGGCCGGTTTCACACATCTTCACAAATATTTAGCGTCTGGGTCTCATTCCAGTTTAAGGTACCCATTACCCTTGATATATTACATGCCACATTTTAGAATTGAAAGTTCCAATGAGCCAAAATGGTTCCACTAAACCAGGTTTCTTGAAAACAATTTCGATTACCATTAATTTTACTTCATATTCATTCTTGACAAATCATTCCAAGTCGTTTTATATATTACAAGCCATATATTAGCACTGAAAATTTTTGAGGATGTCATAAGGGTACTATTAGAGCACGTGTCAATGTTTCGATTTCAACCATTTTCAAAATGGTTCATTCCTGAAACCTTATTTATTAATTGGCGAAAATAGTAATTTATATCCTCTTCTATCTCGTCATTACGATTGGTCCCACGGCAAGCTCACAATAAACATCGACACCTCCATGCAGCCTACATTGATTACAAAAAGGCCTTTGATAGTGCCCCAAACTCATGGTTTTTTTATACACTACGATTATATAAAATAAACTCTACACTTATCACATTTTAGAAAGTACAATGCTGCATTGGAGAACTAACCTACACCTCACATTCAATAGTGAAACCATCACAACTGATAAACCGGGGCATCTTCCAGGGTGACTCACTGAGCCCACTCTGGTTTTGTCTTGCACTAAATGCATTTTCAAACAGACTGAACAGCACAACTTACGGCTACACAATTAAAGACAATAAAAGCTGCCACTATACGCTTTCATTCTTACTCTATATGGACAACATGAAAATCTACACCTCCATACAAGCACACTTGCACCAATAACTTGACATTACACATACTTTTTCAAAAGACATACACATGCAATTTGGGTTGGACAAATGCAAAACCATTCACATTGAAAATGGAGTTCTCAGGGAAGGGGGCGTCACATTAGATGATGTGATTCAGAAGGCTTTGTTTTTTAGATGGCTTTAATATCAGCTGGATGATATGAACTGCGGTATCGAAAGGTACATTATGCTATCAGTGTGGGGAAACTTGTATGTCTGTCTGTCCGTAACTCTAACTCCTTCATGAAAGATTTTCGTCAGTCGATGAATATGGTTCATGGCACGAATCAATCACAAATATTATCTAAATCGATGTAATAGCATGTGCAAAAATAGTAATTTCACGACCCCACCTAGCAATTTTCAATGGGATAATACAGTAAGTAATACATCAAACAAATCGTAATGACGAGATAGAAGCGTTGAATAATTATTAATTTTAATTACTGTTTTCTGCCACTGATAAAATGGTTCAGCGCATGTACCAATTTTAAGATAGTCTTAATCGATACAATTGCATGTGCTCTATAGTACCCTTATGACAACCTCAAAAATTGTCAATGATAAGATATTGCATGTAATATATCTAACATTTTGTGTGTCATAGATGAATATAAGGTAAAGTTATTGATAGTCGAAATTGGTTACAAGGCACCTGGTTTACTGGAACCATTATGGTTCATTGGAACTTTCAATGCTAAGATCTGGCATGTAATATATGAAACAACCTAGGAATGATGTGTCATAAATGAATATTACGTAAAAGTAATGATAATCCAAATTTGTTTAAAGGTCCGTGGCGTAATCCTATCATTGTGGTCCATTAGAAACTTTCAATGTTAGTATAGGGCATTTGAAAAATATGGTTCCACTAATGGTTTAGTTTAGCCTTACAGTCTTGGTTATTTCATACCTTAATTGTGTACTCTATATGATGTTTAAATTTAACAATTTAAATCTTAGCGCAATGAGGTACAATGATCTACCCTCTGAATTACCCACTCAGCGATGATCTACCAGAAGAATCATGAAAGGATGAATAATTTATTTGTTCATATTTAAATAGTATTATTCTTATCAGGATACTTAAATTATTGCTATTACATCATTTTATAATTGATACTGTTACTTATAAATACGATATTTTTTCAACAGCTCTTCAAAAGTTTAATTTGCTTCTGAACTTACATTTGCCTGTACTACAAATTTCTAATAAAATAAATTGGGAAATTGTTTTAGAAATTTGAGGAGGGGTTGAAGGTCGAGCGCAGCGTTGCGTAATTTTCGGGGGAGGGGTTCGGACGTATGTTATGGGTGCGTTATAAAGGAGAGTTGGTACTTAAAATGAGCCAATTTTGCGTCACATAATATATGGACGACCCCGAAGATCTTAGTAAAATTTAAAATAGACCGCTGGTATTCCAACTGTTGCAGCGGTAGCTGACTAGCAATCTTGTTGTAAAAAAAATATTTCTTTTTTTCGGAAAGATTAACCTCAGCTCAGCAATTTCATTAATCCTGCGAATATGTAATAGTTAATCTATGATTTTATGTTTAATCTATGGGGTTGAGATCTGAATTCTGACACAGCCACGGTAAATGACGGACGTCATATTAGATCCTGCCATCCAATGTTGAACAACAGTAGCATTGCCATCCACGAAGGATCCATCACCTGAAGGTTGGACTTGGACAGCAACGTGTTCAGGTGGTCCGTGGAGCATATCTGACTTACATGAATGACGGTGACCTATTCCGTACCAGCAGGATAAGCTCAACACCATGACACAACCAACAATATCTTGATTTGTCTTGAAAAGGCATGATTTTGTTTCATCGGTATCTCGTTAAAATGTCTACCAAAATAACGTGTATCTTGATTCGTCAAACCGCTATTTTGCATAAACACATTTTTATGAAGGTTTCTCATTCATTAACAGAGGTGTCCATACACAAGGCCATTACCTCATGAACACACCTTACTTAATCTGACCTACACCATAATAAAATTAACATATAGCTTACGAAATGAAATACTCTTTCGACGGTGTATCAGTGACGTAGCTTCTGTATACAATGACCAAAATGGCATGGTTGATCCTTGCCCATACTCACCTACTTGACTGGTGTGCAGGTATTACAGCAACAGTTGCGGCTGTAAGTGCAGCAGGAGATTTCTTCATAACCTGGTTCGCAGTTGAGAGGTTCGCACACCAGATCACAGCCAACGTTACAGTAATTCAGAATCATTCCCTGGATAGTCACGCCCAATAGGAAGTAGAAGAAGAGGAAGGTCCATTTGTTCATCTGTGGAGATAAAGATACAAAGATGTATACAGTCAAGTTTATTGCACCTGTATGGCTGACTTCTTTGTGCAGTTTACCTTTACACTAATTTGACTCGAGCAGGATATAAAGTACTTCGAGTCGGAGCTAGATATTTGAAGTGCCGTTTGCATATCAGGAAAATTGCTTTTTGGCGTTGGCGTTTTTAAAGGAAACAGTTTGTTGCGAAACGAAAAGTGAGTCACTGATTCCAGTTGTCACTGTGGATTTCCTCGTGCAGATGCTTCCTTGTCACGCGCACTTTAAGTATTCATTAACATAATGACTACGATGCACAGTGATCTAGCACGCGCTTGTTCATCCTGCATATATAAGATAGGTTGGTTCATAAGGTGAGTGCAGAAAAAGCAATATTCATATTTATTTTTGACTGCAGTATAGGATGCAGATATTTGAATGAAATAAATGCTTTTCTGTGATATTTTCAACGTCTATAGGAAAAACAAGTTTTCCTCCTTTTTGCATACAACACAGACATCTGTATGCCAAGTTGATTAATTAGTCCTACCAATTAACTATGGGCTGCTTTTCGAGTGCAATTTAGCTTCGCCAACTAGAAAAGAACCATGGATCTCCAGTTACTTGTCGTTTTAAGCAATTGCGGACACTCTTGAAGCTCGTATGCTTCTCAATGACGTGTCAGGATAGAGCGGCGAGACAGCGGTCCCTGGTGCGATTCTAGATCGCTGAATTTTCCCTTTTCAGTTAATGCTTTCTCATGACGCACATACAGTCAAATGCGTGCAAATACTAAAATACAAAGTAATATTCTTGAACTTCTGGCCGCTTTTATCTACCAGCTTTCATCGCGTTTTGCACCTAAAGTCGTTCCTCTGTATCTAGTTCAACAATGATGACGGGGTAAAAGAAGCTGTCACTGCATGGTTGACATCACAAGCGGCAACTTATTTTGAAGAGAGGGATGCAAAAACTCGTGCTCCGCTACGAGAAGTGCTTTCAAAATTGTGGGAGCTCTGTAAAAAAATAGTTCAAGTGTTCGGGAAACTCAGATTTTTTATGTAAAAATAGATATAATTTTATTTGTAATTAATTATTCTATTTTTTCTATTCTTTAAGTTTTTTTTACTGTTTTGCAGACAGTGATTGTTGAGTATATATTGTTTTAATAAATGTAAATTAAAAAATCTCCACGAGATTATCACTGTCTGCAGCCACTTGTCCCTCGCGAATAATTTCCGTGATCACGAGGATGTGTGTCCCACTATTGTTGATGTTCTTTCCGTGGTTACTGTTTTTTTTTATTTCAGAGAGACCACTTCCAGCTGAAGTAGTCCCTCCTTCTGGTCCTCCACGTCCTTATTAGCCTGCAGCATGGCGTTCAACTCCCATTTATCATTTTCATTCCAATGCTCTGCAATGCTTTATTGAATTTCTCACTTTCTCGCGGCAGCCATGATTCTTTACCGAGCAGCATTGTTTTGCGGGTTTACCCATAAGGTAATAATGAAATTTCTTTTAATGCTATTTCAACAATAACGCGCATAAGGGGCGCTATGCTGCACATTTTTAATCTTATTCCCCATTAATAATTAATTATGATTTCGCAGTCTTTCTTTAGACATTAAATGGGAATTTTGAAATTTCTTTTCCTTATTCTTTATAAGGAATTTGTCTGTCTCAATTTCTTTTTTATATTTAATCTCAATTCGCTCAATGTAGCGATTAATATTTTTCTTTAACGTGTTTTGCTGTATTTAACGTACATTCATGTATTTCTTTATTTTATTTATTTTATTTATTTTATTTATTTATTTATTTGGTTAAAAACTATTCCATAAAAACATTACAATCGTCCATCCAGGGCCAGTATGGCCGTAGGCCGACGGGGTAGGTCCTTGGATGGGGAACAAGAGACAGTGTATAGCAGTGGTGTAATAAATTATAATGTAATATAAATTATGTTGAGGGGGTGAGACGGGAAGGGGAAAGGGAAAGTTATATAGGCGTGTGTGTTAAGAAATTATTCTTAATACGATTTTTAAAGGTTACAATATTCGGGGACATTCGGAGATCTGGTGGTATAGAAGACCAGAGTCTATAACCTGAGACAGAGATGCTTTTGAGTTCGTAAGTATGCTTGATACGCGCGCTATTGATTGTAAATAAGGGTTGAGGGAGGGAGATTAAAATGTAATTGTTGAGTATCTTGTATATAAAGATTGCAAGGTTTATAAAGTAGAGTTGTTGAATGGGTGTGATACCCACTGTGGTAAAAAGATGAGAGACAGGGGTTGATTTGCGTAGTTTTAATAGAATTCGGACGAACCATTTTTGAAGTCTGAATAAGCGTAGAAGATTATGGTTAGTGGTCGAACCCCAAAATTGAAGGCCGTAAGTTAGTGAGGAGTGGATTAGAGTGTTATATAATAGCAAGAGGATTTTTGGGGGAAAGAAGTGGAGACGGGAGAAAAGCCCTAAACGCTGATTAAGTATTGAAGCTAAAGAATTGATGTGGGTATCCCAGGAGAGGTTATGAGTTAAGTGAATGCCTAGGTATTTAAAGGATTTGGATGGGGTAATCAGTTGTGAGTTGTAATGTAGCGAAAATTCGTTCGTGTCAAATTTTTTATTGCGTTGATGGAAGATGACGTAAGTGGTTTTGCTAAGGTTGAGGGATTGATGATTGATAGTGTTCCAGAAAAGAAGTTTGTCTAGGATTGAGTTAAAGGTATCCTTTATTGTACGTAGCGAGGCGTCGGCATAGGATATTGTGGCATCATCTGCATACAATATTAAAGATAAGGGAGAAAGTATGGAGGAAAGATCATTTATAAAAATATTAAATAAAAGCGGTGATAAGATGGAACCTTGGAGGTGATTGTGGAGGAGGATTTCGGGTGATTGTGGAGGAGGATTTATTATGAAGGTGGAGGGTGTATTGTCTATTTGATAAAAAGCTTGAAAGCCAGTCAAGAGGAGGGCCACGTATGTTGAAATGTTTGGATAATTTGTGTAGAAGGAGGTCATGAGGGATTGAGTCGAATGCTTTAGAATAATCGAGAAATAGGGAGACAACTAATTTGTTTTTGGCCATATTAGAGATAATGTATTCCATTAGTTCGTAGCAGGCAGTGGATGTGCTTCTTTTAGGTGTGAATCCGTGTTGGAAAGGAGAAAAAAGATTCTTTGAAAAAATGTATGAAGATAGACGTGTGTAGAAAAGGCTCTCAAATATTTTGGCAAGGGAAGGGAGAATAGATATTGGGCGATAGTTGGAGAAATTAGTCTTGTCGCCCTTTTTGTGAATTGGCGTAATTTTCGCAGAACGGAGACAGGAGGGGAATTTGCCATGGGAAAGGGAGATATTAAACAATAGTGTCAAAGGAACAGCAAAACCAGAATTATAATGTTAGAACTGATGCCGAGAGAGTCTGGATTGTTAGATGGTTTGAGCAGGGAGATAATGGACGACACTTCATCAAGGGAGGCTGGAGAAGAAAAAAATGAGGATGAATCTGTCAATATTGAGATAGGGTATTGTTGTTGAGAAGAAGGTGAAGTTGTGGGCGGTAGCAGTACATTCAAAAAGTTAGTTAAAAGAGCGGGATCAAGGGTGGAAGGGTCAGAGAATGGCGAAATAAGAGCGGGCCCCTGAATTAAATTTTTTATAGCTTCCCATTTTAAATTGCTGTTAGTGACCTTCGCAAAGAATTGAGAAAAATAATTGGATTTAGCTTTTTGAATAGCATGACGTGTGGAATTGGAGAAAGATCGGAACCTAAATTTGTTATAAGCATTTGGAGAGCGGCGGTATTTGCGATATAAATCATTTTTGTGTGAAATAAGTGAGAGTAAGTTAAGGGTCATCCATGGCTTCAGAAAACAGGGCTTTGTATAAGAGGAGGTAGTAGATATACAAGGTAGGTATCGGTTGAAACCACTGTGGATTTGGTAGAAAAATTTTTCGAAGAGGGTGTTGATATCTTCCTCCGGGTTAAATAACGAGTTCCAGTTGGTTAATTCCAGAAATGAATTGAAGATTGCTAACCTGTTGGTAGTTATTAGCCGGGTATTGAGGGACGTTGAGATGGGGTGTGCTGTTGACTGGAAAGATTGGAAGGTGAATATTGGAAGGTGGTCCGAAATTTCACAGTCCAGGGAGCCGCTGTATAAATTATCAGATAAAATCAAGAAGAATTGATCGATTAGGGAGGATGAGTTGTGTAAATTCGAGTAATGCGTAATGGAAGAAATTAGAGGCGATAAACCGGCACCTGAGGTTAAGTCCAGAATTGAGTAAACATTGGAGGAAGGTGTGGAAAAGTCAAGATTAAAATCTCCAGAGATAAGATTTTATGGAGGGTAAGACTAAGGTCAAGGAGTAAGGAAGAGAGAAAAGTTATAAAAGGGGAAAGTTGGGCGATAGGTGGGCGATAGACTGTGATTAAGTAAAGCTTGCTGATAACTAAGATTGTTAAAATTTCGAAATCGTCTGTAATGGTTGTGTAGTTGGTGTTGAGGACATGGTGTAAGGAATTAGAAATATAGACAACAATTCCTCCTCCTTTTTTGGTTGGGCGGTGTATTGCTTCGAATGAGTAGTGGTTTGTAGGAGGAACTTCAAAAGTTGATCTCGTCCAAGACTCTGTAATAGAAATAAGATGCGGGAGAGTGTGAAGAAGGACAAGGGAAGCAAACAGGGAAGAGGAGTTAGCCCGGAGGCTGCGAATATTCAGGCTTAAGAGAAAAAGGGAGGAAGGGGAATAGAGCAAGGGATCTTTAGTTAAGGCGGAGTTAAAGTCTGAAAAGGTAGCATGGTTAAGCTAAGATCTGATTAGAATTGGGGCAGATTGGACTGGGGAAGGAACTGCAAGCAGTTGAAAAATGCAGATAGAATTATGTGTGGGCAGGAGAGAATTGTGAAATGAATTGAGAAAGGTCTTTAAGACTATTAATGACAAAGCATGACTGGGGGTTTAAGTCGGAAATGTTTTGTATTGTAATTGAGATCGCAATCCCTATTCCTCAATTAAATCATATTGTATAGAACATTCTTTTGTACAGAATTTTTGTATTTTATAAATAAATATCGCAATTTTTAAAACAAAATAAAAGTCTTTTAACGAGCCACGCTTACTCTTAAGTTTTGGGGTTCTTTTTTTAAAGTACCACCCATTAAATTCTATTTATTTTGCTTCCCCCTCAGAACATATGGTAGCAGAGGTTCGTGGTTTCTTTCTTTTATTTTAATACAATATGGAGGAACCATATTTTGAAGACGGTCGTTCCCTCCCTAGGCCGACGAGTGCCAATTATATTCAATGGACATATCGAGTTTTAACCTTTCTCGAAACCAAAGGGCTAGCCAAATATGTCCAAGAAAAGATCTCTCTCCCTACAGAAGCATCAGCCAGTTCATCCATGTGCCTTGATTGGGCAAGAGTACCGCATTACCTCCTGAGTTTGGTGAGTGATGATACTACAGCAGCATTTAATATGAATTCTTTGCCTAGAGGAGGTCAAACTAAGTCCCCGGAAGAGATATGGACCAAAAAGAAACCAACCATCAAATATCGAGCTCCTTTCGGTTACCTGGTATACTATTATATACCCAAGTCGCAATGATCAAAATTTGACGCTCTCGCCAAAAGTGGTGTTTTTATGGGATACTCCGCTTCATCTCCTGGTTACCTTATTTATGCGCTCAATGAGAGCAAGTTTTTACGAGCACGTACCGTTCGTTTCTTTCCTAAGGTATTTCCAGAGTTCACAAGAAAATCAGATCCATCATCTGTTCCTCTGGTATTTCCAATTCACATAGAACCACCAGTCTTTGAAGTACCACAGCCTGATGAATCACATATCATTCAGAGCGTACCGCCAATCCCACCCACTTAACATTAGACGAGACAAGAATGCAGGTCCTATCTGATACTGAGGACACGCTAGTGGTCACACCTCCATCAGAAACCACATCGATGGAAGATGCTCTAGTTTGTTCGTCTAAATCACCAGTGAACCAACCACCCGTTGAAGTCCCACAACCGGTATTACGACGTTCACAAACATTAAAAGAGAAGGCAGAAAAACAACGTGCCGCCTTATGTCATCCTGACTTTACTGACTCAGACTTGCTAATCACTCCGCCAATCACACCCCAAGAACAAGCACTCGCTTCTCCCCAACATCATCAATGGGAAGAGCATGCAATATGAATTGAATTCACTCATGCTTCATAATGTCTGGGATTTAGAACTTCCACCAGCAAATGTCAAAATTTTAAAGAGCAAATGGATCTACCGTCCCTCCTTCTGGTCCTCCACGTCCTTACTAGCCTGCAGCATGGGGTTCAACTTCCATTTATCATTTTCATTCCAATGCTCTGCAAATTACTCCTACCCTGCCGTTCGATGTTTAGTTTCTTATTGAATTTCTCACTTTCTCGCGGCAGCCATGATTCTTTACCGAGCAGCATTGTTTTGCGGGTTTACCCAACACCTCCTAGAAAGAAAGCCTATGCACTGAAAATTCATACATTGTTACATGATCATAAGAAGTCATAATTTAGGGCTTATTATTGGTGGAAATATGATTAACAATGCCTTTTTATGATGATGTAACAATGTATGAATTTTCAGGCTTTCTTTTTAGGAGGTGTTGGTTTACCCATAAGGTAATAATGAAATTTCTTTTAATGCTATTTCAACAATAACGACCATAAGGGACGCAATGCTGCACATTTTCAATCTTATTCCCCATTAATAATTATTATTTTGCAGTCTTTCTTTAGACATTAAATGGGAATTTTGAAATTTCTTTTCCTTATTCTTTTTAAGGAATTGGTCTGTCTCAATTTTTTTTTATATTTAATCTCAATTCGCTCAATGTAGCGATTAATATTTCTCGTTACAGTTTTTTGCTGTATTTAACGTACATTCAAGTATTTCTTTATTTTATTCCGAGAAATATTTTCTTTTGTAATTGAGATCGCAATTCCTATTCCTCAATTAAATCATATTGTATAGAACATTCTTTTGTACAGAATTTTTGTATTTTATAAATAAATATCGCAATTTTTGAACCAAAATAAAAGCCACGTTTACTCTTAAGTTTTGGGGTTCTTTTTTAAAGTACCACCCATTAAATTATTTTTGTTTTGTGGTTGACATCAGAAGCGGCAACTTTTTTTTGAAGAGAGGGATGCAAAAACCCGTGCTCCGCTACGAGAAGTGCTTTCAAAATTGTGGGAGCTCTGTTGAAAAATAGTTCAAGGTATGGGTTTTTTTTTGTAATACTTTTTGAAAGAATAAATAATAAAATGTTCAGTGAGGGTTTTATTGTACGCCAACCTCAGCTGTTCAAATTAATGACAAAAAATAGGAAAGAAAATTCTCCAGCCTGGATTCGAACAGGAAACTTTGGCTTTTTTTTATCAAATGTGTACTTGCTTTTTTTTGTGCAACCAAGCGGAAGTTACTTCTCAGACGTATCTCGTACATGAATTGAACTCTAAGTGAAAAAAATTGACTAGATAATAGCTAGGAAATAAATATAATTGGACCAGACTGAAACCATTATTTAACAAGTTAATCACAAACAAAACAAAAACGATAAACTTTTATAGGAATCGAATGTGCAATGAAAAGTTCACCAGAAATTCATACTGAAAATGCATTGCACACAAAGTCAAATAGAGCAGAATGCATGATGTGCTCACAAGTCGTACGTGGTACCACAGTTCACTCTCCCTCCAAAAATCCGCAGACATGCAGATACATCAGTTTCCTCCATGATCTACATTCTCCAGATCATCATCATAATTACAGTATTGATTTTCTTCTGCATCAGACAGCCTGATGACCATTACGTCTAGAGCAAGCAATGTATGAAGACGTAAAAACAAATAAGTTGTCTTGCTCTATTTAAATTTAATGTGTGAATAAACATTACACATATCATGGTGGAGTTTGTAGTAAAATTTTATACTTCCGAGTATTTTAATCGGGAACAGACACTTTCCTATAAATAGACTTGACTTTTATGGCTCTAGCATCTTTAATTCCAATGTTTTTCGGCTGTTTCGGGACTTTCTTCTACACCTTGTATATACAGGGGATCAAAATGCCAGGAAAAACTTTAAAACTCAATAATTCGCACACGAATGCAGATAAAGAGATTCTGATGGCACATAAACGATTGAAATGAAGTCTGATTTTTTTTTTCCAGGAAAAAATATTAATGCTAGAATTATTCGGTTTTTGACCAACAGATGGCGTTGTTAGTTTACAGAGATCAGGTTCAAACATCGCCGTAACGAAATTGTAGCCATAGAAATGCTGTCATTAACCGAGAAGGCCCTCTTAGTAAGGAACGGACATGTAATCACGGACTTGGTTGAAATATTAGGAAGTCAATCTACAACATTAGAATACCTTCTGTGTGAAAGGATTTAAATCAAGGGCCTTTTGTTTTGGAGAAAAAAATTTAAATATTTTACGTTTATTATTGTAGTGCCAGATACGCCAAATGGGAAGAAAATTATACAACTTAACCGGTGTAACGCAGTGGATAACATCAGTTTCTGTGGATTTAACTGGACCGGGTTCGATTCTTGCAGTACTGAAATTTTTTCAGTTTTATTTCATATTTTTTTCCATTTTGCTCATTTTTACCCCATTTTTTGTGCTTTTCGCCATTATTATTTGTTTGCACTTTGCATAATAAAATTCACATGCATAAACAATGTCACAGATCAAAAGAAATTGGTATAGCGGAATAGTACATTCGCACAGGCCTACCACGAGATAATGATACGGAATGAAAAAATTTTTACGGGGCTTTATTGGGACATGGCCGCTAGTTAAATCGTAGAATATGTCTTGAGGCCATATGGCGAATAAGAAAGAACTTTGTGCAACCCGATTTAAAAAATTTAATTTTTGACATAAAATGTACCAACAAAAATGTACTTACAGTTCATCATAAATTTTTAACCAAAGCTTTATGGCATTCTCAACGTACAAATCACTGGTCAATGATAAGAGAAGTATGTTAGAAATCGCAACAGACAAAAATCAATATTTCGCGCAAACATCAAATTTATAGTACTGCCACTCAATGTAATAGGTGATTCAGGGGGTTTGTAATCTAAATTATAATGTTTCTTCATAAAGCTAAGAGCGTATAAATTTAATGTTGCATCTACATTTACAATGCTAACTGTCATAATTGGTCTAGTTGTTGGTGAATTTTTCGTTATCGCACTGAACAACAATATTTCCATATCAGATATCCACACTTTAGGATGAATATACACTGAGTGGCCAGATTATTATGACCAGCCCATCAGTACTTTGTTGGGCCCCCTTCTGCCTTCAATACTGCGGCGATTCACATTTACTCCACGAGATATTGAAAAGTGTCGCGAGGAATCTGACACCATGGATGCTGTTGTCGTGTGCTTTCTGGCCACAATCCGCTTCAAACCCTTTCTGTCTCTATCAGTGAGCTTCGCCTTTCAGCCACTAAGCTTCATCTTTCCCTGGTTCTCATCGGATGTCACGACAGTCTTTGCCTGATGAATAGCACAGTTTCTTGTTGTGTGAAATTAGTTGGTTTTGGAACCACTGTCTGATGGCTCTTTCAACTTTCTCCCACAAATTCTCAATTGGTTGAGATTTGGTCATTATGCGGGCCACCTAAGCCAGGTTCGTCTTCGTTCGTGGCGATCTCAACAATCTCGCCTTACTATCATTTTCAATCGTCGAACCAACGTAGGTGTTAAAGCATACATTCTGTAGCAAAAATTTTTTTGAAGCAAACAACGCACAGAAATTATTCCTGCAACATACGAGTAGCGTGGAATGGCGCTCTGTCACGTTGGAAGAAGCCATCTTCATTGGTATACACCATCAATATGATTGCAAGAACTTGATCAGCAAAGATACTTAGGTATGTTCTGATATTCAGACGTTTTTCTACACAAATAAAAAAAAATATATCATGCCAGGAAAACATGCCCCAAGCCATAACTGTCCCCGCGAGCTTGAAGGATTGTACTCATGCATGTGGGGTCCTTGCTTTCTGTTAAATTCTCATTCTGTTATATGCATGATGCAACTGGAAACGTGGTTCATTAGGCCACATGACATTTTTCGCTCACTCCTTGTGTTCCTGTGCAAATTGGAGACGTTTTATCTTGTTAACTGCAGACAGCAAAGATGTTCGAACTGGCCTTCGGTTCCCATATTCTATACTATGCAGTGTACGGCGAACAGTGCGTTCGGAGATCATTTGAGAGGATCCCTGATAAAGATCTACCGTAATTTCATGCATTGTTGCCCTTCTGTTGTCTTGTACCAGTCTTGCCACTCTCCTCTCTGCCCGAATATTTACTAGTCGTTGACGGCCAAAACTGGCACGTTCAGACCCAGTTTTCCGGCAGACAGTCCAGTCTGTAAGAATTTCACAGCAGTTGTTCTTGAACATTTAACGAATGCAGCCGTTTTGGTGATATTAGCTCCATGGCTCCGAGTGCCAACAATCATCCCACGTTCAAAGGCTGCTAAATCGCGTCGTTTACCTATAATCTTCAGAAACAAATGACTTCAAATATCGTGGTAAAAACCTGATTGCCTATTTACACTAGTCTGGCTCTCTAGCAACTTCAGCGCGAAATCAGAGCTAATTTGCCTACAAATATCAGGTGGTCATAATATTCTGGCCACTCAGAGTAAGCACTTTCCAGTATAGTTAGTTCATCATTGTACAACGCTTTAACAATACAAATATCATTGATACCAGCGTCAATCAGTCGTCTATAGTTAGTCAAACACCTGCTCTCCTATAACTTATAACACCATATTTTTGAATAGTTTTAAATTTGTTCTACAATGATTACACAACATGAAATCTCTCACACAGGACTGATGAAAGTGATGAAACTATACTCTGTCCCACTATATAAAAAGAGCTGCAAGGCAGTGTGGGAAAGCCACGTTACCAATTGTCATCTCATTCAGATCAACGCGCAGCCAATAAAAAAGAAACTGAAACTATAGAGACTAAAATGAAACTGAAACAGTGCTTCATGTTTTTGAGCACTACGCGTGCGCAATCGGAGACTACTTTACGGGGCGGAGGTGAAAAAATAGTGACGTGCTTTCCCGCACTGCCTTGCAGCTTTTTTCATATAGAGAGACAGAGTATAAGATATCATACTTTTGTAACGTGGGTGCTTCAAGTCCTTCTCAAAACAAAATTTATCAAAAACATTTCACGAATATCCAAATTCATTGTTTATGAATATGAAACGAAATACGAATTCAGCATCCCAAATTGTCGCATGTACATCACTCCATACATAAATCGCATTTGATGAAGATGCTGCTAATGTTGACGGTTATGGCTCCTCAATGGGTTGGATTTTATCATTCGATGTTGAAACCTTTATATCATCTAGGGTGGCCAGACGTCGTGCATTTTGCAGAACAGTCCTGCTTTTTTATGCTTTGTCCACCAAACTACTTTACCTACTGAAAAAAATGAGAATGTTCTTCTTTTTTAACTTGTCCTGCAAAACGTCCTGCATTCCGTAATGATTATTATTAAAATAAATAAATAAATAAATAAATAAATAAATAAATAAATAAATAAACATTCTGGTTTTTTTATTAAATTTAAGTAAAAGTTATCATTTTTAATAACGTGTTTACATTGAATTTTAGAAAATACACCAGGTAAATACACCGTAATACCACTTTGCGAGAAATTTCTAAAATAGTTAATCCTCATTGCTATTGTGTCCTGCATTTTTTCCTTCAAAATCTGGTCATCCTAATATCATCAGATATGTTATTTGCGTCGAACGGAAAGGTAGAAATTATTGGCGCATTCGTATCGGGCTATAGTTCACTTTGGCGGCGCCGCGACACGACTGTCAGTCGTTCCTGGGAACACGTTCTAAACACAAGGCCTCGGCACGGAAGACTCTAACGTTAAACAGTAGGCAGCAAGGCCAACTATAAATACAGGCCAGGGCAGTCGAAAACAATGTAACAAGTGATTTTCGACTGCCCCGGCCTGTATTTATAGTTGGCCTTGCTGCTTACTGTATGACGTCAGAGTCTTTCGTGTCGAGGCCTTGTGTCTAGAAGGTGTTTTTCCTGCTAAACCCGTAGACGTTCAACATCGGACATCTGGGTCTTCATAGATTCCCCATCCCTCGATCTATTTACCTGTGATGTTTTCTATAATGTTTCTGGTGTTTATTATGCATAAACTTGGACATTCTGTAATTTTTGCTAAATTTCTAAAATGCGAAGGCCGATATCTTAGATAGTGATAAATACTGGGGTGTAATTTTTAAGCTATTTTATAAAACGCAAAAAGATTAAACAAATGACACCTAAAATGTCGTGCTATCACAAAGGAAGCTGGAGCTAGACTAAATTAATCTCCGCCAGAGAGCAGATTTTCTGAATCAACTTTGTACTGCGATTGCATCAGCCGATGACGTGAACACGAAGCCGTCAAAGTCTAAAGCATGCTCCCCTTGTTTTATATACTGTCGAATGCAGTATCATTCATTTTTCTATCATTAATAGTTTTGACGTTACTAAGGTTTTCTTGATCAACACTTTTCGTGACATTCACGATTTAAGCGTGGCATCCCAGGATCGAAACGTAATACGTATTCTACGTCAAAAAGAAAATTGTATTTTTCAAAAGGCGGGAGCTCTTCATGCCGTTTATATTGTGTTTGGAGCTTTGAAGTGAATGTTTCTGCCATTTCTTCATTTTTTCAAAAACAAATTAATTTCTTTAAAAAGGCTTAGCCTATTTCCATATAAAATGGTCAATGCATAGTATAAGAACCCCACTGCCTGAATTTCTGGAAAAAAAAAAATGACCGGGGGGGGGTTGGGGGAGGGGATAGTAAATAACTCCAAAATGGCTCAACACAGCCAAACAAATCATTACAAAAAAAATTCGCCTTAATGAGAGGAGTACGTGCATGTCGAGTTTATTAAGTTTGGTTCGCTCGTTTGAACGCTACAGCCATTTATTAAATTTTAGAAAAAAATATTAATATCTCGAAAAAGCTTACCCAATTGACAAAATATACGCTAAGGCACAATTTAAGTAACCCTCTAAGTATGTATAATTTCTATTTGGTTCAGCTATTTGCCGTTTCAGAGGAGTTAGCTGCATAAAATTGGTCACATAAGTGCATACTGTAGCGTTCTCCGTGGGAGCGCTCTTCTTTTCGGGTTAATTTTGACTGTTTCGTTGTCCGAAGCTGGCTCAATAAGGGTTAATGTGCCCTCCCTCGTTCATGAAAAGGTGCACACGACGCGTTTTGGCGTTGGGTTTTGAATGACATTGTCTTATTTCTCCTCTCGGACAACACCCGTTCGAAGACTATGCCTTTCCCGCGGAGATGCTGGGTTTTTATTTATTTTCATTTTTCTGACCAGGCACCTCATCTGCGATCATCGGATTTTCCCCTCGCTTTTGGAGTCTCGGTCTGAAACTCGATTTGGGGGTTAACTTCACCATTCGGGAGTGGGAGAGATAAGAGAGTCTGGTCGGCAGTTCAATTAGCCCCTTTAAAAAAAAAACCCGAGTTTGGTTTTTTAGACCGTTTTTTTTAGTTCCGTTGGTAATAATGTGAAAGCTGTTTATTTATATTTATTTTCTTTTGGCGCGCTTTTAAGTTTTGCAAGGTGTGTTATTTTCCTGTTAAATTCGAAAAAAATATTGCAGTTTTCATAAGAATTTATTTTTTTAGCAATAAGATAATTGTTTTAAAGGAACATCGACCTGCGGAGAACGTCATGGATTGTTGTCCTTGCTGAGGGGAACGTGTTTCCTTATTGTTGCGAGTTTTGCCAACGCCTCCTAAAGATAAGGCCTGAGCGCGAAGACTTTATACATTGTTACATCATCATCCGATGTAACAATGTATGACGTTTTCGCGCTCAGGCCTTATTTTTAGGAGGCGTTGGTTTTGCGCGCTGCGCTACGCTTTTTTTCCTGTGGCTTTTGATTCTGGTCGTCATGCAGTGCAGACGTTTTTAAGAGTGACCGCGTCATGTTATGGATTGCGAGGCAGCGACTCGGATAATTCCTGGCGAGGAAGGGATGTGTGGGTTGGGCTTTGGCCTCGTCTTGCCGTGAGGAACTTGATTTGGATGGACGATGTCCAATGTTTTATTTTGGAAAGGTGTTACTCCGTGCGGTTGACATGCGAACAATACGGGAAAATATCTTCGCATTGAATGATGGGTACAGCTGCCCTTTTTTGAGGGCAAGAGGAAGGCAATCCTATACTGCTACTCATCGAAGTGCGCCGTTTTTGCCCGACTTGTTATTGTATAACGATGGTAACGAGTTGTTGCGTGTTTGGATGTATTGTATAACAATGGGATAAGTTCAGAGCCATGGCAGCGATGGGTCTCGATGCCCTCAAAAGATGGCGGATATTTAATGTTTATATTTTGATATTTCTCCCTATATGAGCTTCCCTGGAGATTTCTGTTTTGTCATCGTGGCTGCTACCATGCGGTAAAAGGAATGAATTGTGCGGAATTAGAATTCGAACACTTTCTCGGTCCGAAGCCTCGTTCCATCGCTCTCGGCAGTTAAGGTCTGTATTCTTAAAAGAAAAAAGAATTGAAGAACTCAGACACGGAGAGCGCTCTCCAAATAAGTGATTTTCTAAATGACTTCGGCTTATTTTGGAAATTATCTTAATGATCTCTGTTTCGAACAGTCCATTCGTTCTTCCTCGGTCAAGGCGTCAGCGACGTTCCAGATGCGGATTTGTCTGAGCCTTCCGAATTCCTGCACATAATGGGCTTCGCAACAATTCGTCGGCATTTGGTCCTTCAGGAGTCATCTCAACGTTCACCATCTTAACTCTTGGTAGTCCCACGAACTCCGACTGTGTGTCCCAATGCTTAGCTTTACCTGTTTTGTTGGTGTTTTGTTGTTGGTGTGACTTGTGTGTGCTTAGTGTGTAGAAATTTATTATTTTTTTGTTTTCCCCTTTCCGTTTCCTTCTTTTTAAGGCTGGACCATCTATTTACAAAAAACGTGATGCGAAAACCGACACCAAAAAGTGTTACGGAAACAGTTTTCCATTGTTGATGCACGTTTAACCATTGTTGGCGCCGGCTTAAAGCACACGCCAGAAATGAAAAGACACCTGACCATTGTTGTCTGAGCAACAATTTTTATTTAAATCTTTACTACAGAGATATCCAACCAATGACGTATATTAAAGTTAGACTCCGAAGCAATTGTTGTTACTTGAAGCAAATTGGGAAGCTCCATGCCCAGAACTGTCATGGCCGAAAGATGATGCAAAACACATGGCTAAGCATGAGAGTAGCTGATTAATAATTCTTTCACACGCCAAAGACGGAGTGATAAGTTTATGTTTTCGTTAACTTTGTATTTGAAGTATTTTATTATATTTTATAAACATTTTTTCGATCATGGTTTCAATTTCAATTTCGTTTCGATCGTCTTTCAGTTACATATTTTCATTTTATTTACGTATTTTTGATTTATGCTTGTGGAAAATGATTCCTGGTCCTTTTTCGTGTCTGTTTGTACAGTTGTAGCAGAACACCTTGGAAGAATGGTTTAGAATAAATTATTCCTCGGTCCCAAAATCTTCAAAAACAAAGCAGCCAGACAGTTAATTACTCCATGGCTCACTCCTGCCCAGAACTGTCATGGCTCAATTTGCTTCACTTTTTGTCGCTGTTAACAATAGGATTCGGAGTCTGTCTTTAATATACGTCATTGTATCCAACTATCACAGCCCACTAGATAAAGGCCTGGGTGCTGTTTTCAAAATGGCGGCGCTCGCAGGCAGACTGTCTGTGTGAAATAAGATGGAATAGAAGAATTATTTCACAAATTTGCTTTAATCTTTTAACGAAATCTAAGTCTTTGAACTTGTTATTTAAATGGCTTTATGTTTCAATCAAAACAATGGCAACATACGTGCAAATAAATATAGTTTCATTTTTTTCAAAGTAGAGAAAAAGCATCTTTTCTATAAAAAACTTCGAAACTATATATGATGGTTTTAGAAATCTGCAAAAATTAATTCCTGTAATAGATTAATTATTTTGGTTAGATTTTGTAAGAAAATTAAAGCAAATTTATGAAATAATTCTTTTATTTCAGCTTATATCACACAGACAGTCCGCCTGCGAGCGCCGCCATTTTGAAAACAGCACTCAGGCTTTTATCTAGTAGGCTGTGCCAACTACGGGGCCAACGAAATAACGGGCCCCAGCGCGGAAATGTCACCTAACCGTTTTAGTCCGAGTAATAATGTAATCTTCTTGGTTTCCATCGTGGATTTTAACAATCAGTATTTTTTCGTTTGTTGGAAATAATGAAGGTTGGATTGTTGGCCGGACTAAGATGGTCAAGTGACTTTTTCGCGCTGGGGCAACACCTCCTAAAGAGAAAGCCTCTGCACGGAAACCGTCATACATTGTTACATCATCAGAGTAGTGCAAATTCAGGGCTTATTATTAGTAGAAATACGAATAACAATGCCTTACTTAGATGATGCAACAATGTATGACGTTTCCGTGCACAGGCTTTCTCTTTAGGAAGTGTTGGCTGAGCCCCGTTATATCGTTGGCCCGATCCAATATAAATAAAGGAGAACATGTGAGTTCGTCACGGAAAGAGTTTTGCTTTGTTGTTGCACGTTTAAGCATTGTTGGCGCTCACTTAAAGCACACGCCGGAACATAAAAGTCACTTGACCATTGTTGCTGAGCAACAAATTTTACATCAATCAATCAATCACAAAACTATAAGTAAAGGAGAATTCATCAAACGAAACAATTTGAATGAATTGAATTTGATAAAACCATAGTCTTTTAATCCCCTGGTCTGTGCACAGGCATTGAGTTCCATTGTTTTAGTCCAACAATTGGATTGCTGTATTTACTGAAAAGAACTGTCTATAGATATTCATGGTCATCGAGCTTCGGCCATTTTCCATTGTTTCGAGAAGCTAAAGAAAACAGATCGCGCCAGGTGCCGCATAGATCGCATCAGGGCCGACCGTGACCTGCGATAGAGGTTTTTCATTGAAGCTGAAAATGAAAGTAAAGTTTCTGTCTGTCGATAGGGCGGCGCTGCAGGCGTTTTTGGGCACATTGTACATGCAGCGCCACTTTTCAATAGAGTTCCCGCCCTATTGGGAGCTAGAAACTTTAGCTTCATTTTAACAATGGAGCTCGGTGACCATGAATATCTATAGACCGTGCTGAAAAGTAAAGCTCTAGATTAAGAAAGTACGGCAAACCTTTTCCGCGCCGCCCGCAGCTGCTGATTGGTAGAACGACTGCCACGTGAGTTTGTCAGCCATTGTTGGCCCAAACGCAGCGATAGATACCATTGAAATGCATGTGGAAGATGCAATTTAGATTAAATTTTTAACGAAATATTCGTTGATTGATCCTAAATTTGAATCCGAATAAGCAATATTTCAGAATCCTTCAATCTATGCTCCTTGCAGGTTAATAAATTCGTTAAAATATCTGAAGAAGTAATAAGAAGCAAGTACGGTTATATTAGAACTTCACCGAATGTTATAGAAATGTTGCATTGTGCAATTCTCAGACTATCAGAAAATAAATTTTTTCTTGAATATAGTTCTTTTTAAGAAAATCCAATTCAATATAACAAGGTTAAACTGTCTGTGAAATGTGGAGGCAAAACTTGAAATAAAACGTCCATGTTATTTTCATCTTATTTTAGCAAAGTTAATTATCACTCATCATTAAACTTGAATATAAAATATGAAATTGAAAATTTGCTAGTTGGGTGAAAAAAAAATATAGAAAATTTTAACTATAAATTTTGGATAGATTTTTTACGTCAATATTATAAACCTCCATAAATGAATAAATTTCAAAATACATTGCATGTGTAGTTATTTTTTTGTAACCAAACGGTTTTTCCAAATTATAATTTTTAAAATTTTCTATCAAAATATAATTATCAAAGTAATTTTTATATTTAAATCAAAAACTTAAATTTAATAGTTCCTATTTTATTAAATTATATTTGATATTTTTATAATTATAATTATACTTTTTTTTAATAATTTAATAATTTTTATAATTTAATAAAATTAAAATTGGTAAAGTGAAACTTTTGTTATAAACATAAAAATTAATTTCATAAAAGTTTATTAAATTATATTTTAATAAAATTTTATAGAATTATATTTTGATAAATAAAATTACAAAAGCTGCACACAGTGTTTTTTAAAATTTATTAATTACATGTAAATTTTTTTTTAAGGATAAATAAAGTGAAAATAAATAAAAGCGAAAATAAAAACTGAATCTGGTTATCATTAAACTGCCTCAACGTTATCATTATTTACATGTAAAAAATTATAATTGAAAACAAAATTTAAAGAAAAATCAATAGTTACAGAATTTACTGATTGCCAGTTATATTTCCAGACGATAATAATAAGAAAATTTGCGAAAAGGATGCATTTAAGACGAATTTTAGAGGAAGCGTAACTCACTTTAGAGGGCCATTTGGGCCAACAATGGCGGATTTGATAGCAGACGACGAAGTTTGCCGTACTTTCTTAATCTAGAACTTTACTGAAAAGTCGTTTTTTGCCCCCTCTCTTGAATGAATTTGGCCACAGCTCAAACATAACAATGCATTTTAACGATCGCACAACGTAACAAAACTGTCAGCTACTATTACATGTTCAGCAACAAAACGTAACATTAAGCGGCGATCGTTATTCTCTACCTCATAGTTTTCCCAATTATGGGATAATATTTTGGTACATTGTTCCCTAATGGCTTTTTTCTGTGCATCTGGTAAGAACTTTATTCCCCCTTCTACATTCCCTACTAACCTGAATAAATAAATTACTTTTTCTCAAATTTTTTATATACATGATTCTGTAGACACGTCCATTGATAAATAAATAAAAGGTTTATGTACAGTATAAAATATTTATTTATTTGTTGCATCTAAAAACATTATCATGATTCAATGTTTTGGATTGCAGATTCGAAACTAAGTCATCTTTTTTCTTTCTTTCCTTAACCCTGTCTCCTCGTCTTGTATCTTCTAATGGGACCAACGGACGTTTACCTGCTGCCCTATAACATCAGCGTCGTCTCTGATTTCCTACTGTTACGGACTTTCAACTGGTTCATTCCGTTAATTTGGTTCGAGGTTCCAATCTCTTCTGAACAGTTCGACTCTTCCATAGAAGAAGCCGTATGCGACTTAATGTTTAGTTCATTGCTCAAAAGTGCTAATATTATTTATATTTAAAAGGTCTATTCCACATCACGTCCATTACTGCACATTCAGCCTGTTATGATTATTCTTAATTTTTATTGCAATTACGACTGCATTATCTTCTTTTTTTTTAATCCATTTTCTGGTCACCTCCCCCTCAGCAAGGGACCGTTAGGAGGTGTTAATTTTCGTTTTTCCCTGAACAAGTCTGTTCAGCTTCTCGACTGTGCAGCCGTGCTGTGTCAGCTCCGCGCACTGTACTTTCAAGAATTAATTTATTTCTATTGCAATTTTTGGGTGAAATAAATCCTGTTATACCTTGTTCTTTCGGAATTACCTGCCTCGCACTCCTGTCTTTCCTATCGTACTCTGCACTTCACACGCCCCACTTACCTATCGTGAAAGAGACGTCTGAAGAATTTTACTTTCAGGTTATAGTTTATAAAGGGAGGGGGAGGGACTGTTTAAATAATTGTCGGGCTTCATAATTGGATTGGGTTTACTGAAAATTTGCAGTGATTTGGTCGTGCTCAATCGTTGATTTTGGGCGCAACTACGGAGTTAGGGCTTACAAAGCGTCTTAGTTGGCGATTGCCATTTGGTCGCTGGATTTGATTTCTAGACTATTTTTGGGGGTAAAGAGTTAATTGATTTCTCTTTTCTAGCCCGAGTGTTAGCGCGCTAGCGGTTGGATCGAAATCGCTACAATACACACGTACAGACGGAATTTTTTTTTTAAATTTCAACATATTTACATATCATGTGTTTTTAAGTCGATTTCAGCAAAAAAACATTTTTGAATTTCTGAAACGAACACAAAGGCCTTCACTCTTAGAGAGTGATAGACCAAAAATGCAAAATGCGTTGTAGAATATTTTCACGGACGGTCATTGTCGTGGCGTGTGAAATAAAAAAAACTGTATAGATCTGTTCGCACTATCGATGGTCAATGCGCAATCGTCACGGCCAAATCACGGATCTTTAATGACCATCCGTGAAAATATTGTAGAAAATTTTATAATATTGACAATATTGAAAAATTTTGCTTATGTATATGAACGTTGCTATGCAAAGCGCAAAAAAAAATAATGGCGAAAAAAAAACAAAAAAACGGAAAAATAATGGGGGAATAAAGAAAAATAAAATTCAATATGCACGCCAATGAGTTTTTGGGTGGAAAACGGCATTTGGCAGAAAAGTGTGCACGCCAGTGGAAATCCGCACATTTCGGTGATTTATAGATTGTACAGGAATCGAACCCGGACAAGTAAATCCGCAGGACCTGACGTTAACCACTGGGCCACCACTGTTAAGTTGTATACCTTTCTTCTCACTTGGCTTATCTGGCACTACAATAAAAAACGTAAAATATTTTATTTTTTCCCCCGAAACGAAAGGCCATTGAGTCAAATCCTTTTACACAGAAGGTATATTAATGTTGTAGATTGACCTCCTAAAATTTCAACCAAATCCATGATTACATGTCCGTGCGGTCCCCTCGTTAGTTAACTTTATCAGTACAATATCTATGACGTGCTGCAGTGACAAAAATGATACGACGATTTGAAGCTATGGGTTCTTTGGCTGCATGTCCAATGAACGGCTGTCTACATCCACTGCAAGCGCTGTCGGAGATTTCTGCACACAAAGAATGCAGTGCGCAAGAAGTATCCCGATGTATGGCATTTCGCACACTAGTGTATGGCGATCACTGAGAATTGTCCTTAAGCGATTTCTGTACAAGTTGTAACATAATCATGAACTAACACCTGACGATCTCATCATGCGCCACGATTTCGCTAATTGGATATTCAATAAAAAGGAGGAGCAGCACAACTGGGACAATTTCACTGTGCTTTGGAACGATGAAGCGCACATCATACTTGCTGGGATTAATACAAATGCCGTGTGCGGAGTACGGAAAACCCACATCCAATTGTTGACCAACCCCTACATTAGCCAAAAATTACAATCTGGTGTGGCTTCACTGCTGATTTCTTGGTCGGTCCATTTTTCTATGAGGAAGTCACAGGAACTGTTCGAAAAACAGTTACCATCACTAGTGAACGCAATGCGGCACTGCTAAGGACCAGCATTAAGCGGGTTTCACAAATTCCTTGCGGCGAGCGGATCTGGGCGCGGCGCGGCGTCCGCCTGGAGCGCCGCACCGCAGACCGTTTCACAAATAATTCGAGCCGAGCGGTTGAGTGCCGCGCGTCGTCCACAGAGCTTGCGGACGAAGTTCATCGTGTTGAACCTGGGCGGCCGCGGCGGCAGTGGCTCAGCTATTAAGAAAAACTAAATCACATGTAAATTCTGGGAAGGCAATAGCATGTACCATGCACAAACTTAGAATTAGAGTTAGGGGCAGTTTGAACCTGCACATTGGCCGACTTCATTTCAGTCGAGAATAGAATAAACACGGCAAGCGGGCGATTAATGGCGGACAAGCAAGGAGTTGATGTTGTGATTTGTATGACGTCATAACCACCGACCAATCGGATTGAAGCAGCAGATGCAAACGCTTGCTGTGCCGCATTTTTTCGTGAAACGAGAAGCGTTCGCGGTTATCACCAACTATCTGCCGCTTTTGGAAGCGGATCCGCATGGCTTGCGGTGCCGCGGCCGTCGCCGCTAGCTTTTTATTTGTGAAACCCGCTTTATTCCAGAATTGCAAGCACGACAGTCACTACATATTGCTGCGCCTGTGCAACGACTGCTCCGCTCAATATTTGCGGAGTCTCAGTCGATACTTTCCGCATGTATGGCCATTCAGATCGCCCAATCAGTTACCTTGTGACTTTTGACTTTGGGGATACCTGAAATCAAAAGTGTACCTCGACTAACCCACATCATTGGCAAAATTGAAAGATTTCATCGGCAATATGTGTCAGCCATACCGAAAAAATAGTTGTTTAATGCAGTGAACAGTGTAGTGTCTCGTCTGACAGCTGTGTTGCTGAATGTGGCGTCCGAACAGACATTCTGCAGGACGGCACATTGAACATTTATAAGATGATAGTTAACCCGGCATCTTTCTGTCTGAGAATATGCATAACCTGATGTCTGTAAACTGGCAACGCCATCTGTTGGTCAAAAACCAAACAATTTTAACATTAATTATTTTTTCCTGGATAGAAATCTGACTTCAGTTCAATCGTTTCTGTGCAAACAGAATCTTTTTATCTGCATTCGTGTGCGAATTGTTGATCACTGATGTTTTAAAGTTTTTCCTGACTTTTGGATCAACCTGTATGTACTGTATATTGTAAAGCAATTAGACTAGTAAACGATTAGACGCATGCTCACCGGACATGACCATTTGAGTTGTTACAGGGTGTCCGGGTGCCCGTATAGATTCATCAGTTGACACCTGTGCCCATGCAGTAGGGAGGAAGCAACTGCCTCGTGAACGTATAGTACTGTAATCCGCACAACGGTCTCAATGCCGCGGCGACGACAACGACAACCGTTCGCGCAATTAACGGACTTTGAACGAGGTCGGATTATTGGCCTCTCCGAGGCTGGATGGTCAACCAGACGGATTGCTGTCCATGTGTCACGGGACGCACGGACGGTAGGCCGATATTGGAGGCAATGGCAAGAGGAAGGCACACATGCCAGAAGACCAGGCTCTGGGGCCCGTAGAAGCGCGTCAGCACGTACCGTTAGGCGGATACTACGAACAGCGCTAGCGGACAGAACCATCACCCTACGGCAACTGCGCGACATCACTATTCCCGGTACTGCTACAGTGTCAATAGGGACAATAGCACGCCGGTTACACGCCGCGATAATGTCTGCCAGGGGTTAATTGTTTGTGTCTTCCTTTGGCAATGGTGTCGTGAACGAGTGGGCTAGCGAATGAAATGGCGCCCGGTGGTTTTCAACGACGAATCCCGTTGTTGTTTGGACACCGACGACAGACGGGAACGGGTGTGGCGCAGACCGTTGGAACGTGCAATGAACAATGCATCCGGTATCGCCATCGTGACGAACACCCGAAATCATGGTCTGGGGTGCCATCGGCTACGATACCAGAACGCCTTTATTCACCATCCAAGGCACCCTGACAGCAGCACGATACGTCACAGAGATTCTGCAGCCCGTATTACTGTCCTTTCTGCACACCATACCCGGCGCAGTCTTTCAGCAGGATAACGCCAGACCGCACACGGCAAACATGAGCATGGCATGTCTGCATGATGTCAACTGCCTGCAATGGTCCACGAGGTCCCCAGACCATCGCCAATTGAGCGCGTGTGGGACATGGTGGGACTTCGTTTACAATCACCCTGCAATATCCAGGTTCATCAGGCTTGGGCAGACGTACCCCAAGATGACATTCGCCACCTGTTTGATCACCTACACCTGCGGCTGGAAAAATGCATCGCCACTAGAGGTGGTGCCACAACCTACTGATCCCGTTTTCAGTTGGGACACCCTGTACAAACGAGTGTACGTCTTGATTCCATGACGTAAAAAGGTGTCTTCAGATGTATCTCTTGCTGTATATCTGCCTTTGGCTCATTCGGATAATCCTTGTGGGTTGGACAATTTCAGTGCAACGCAGTGTATATAATGTTTTTGAATATGAATCGTGGAACTTAATATTTTTATGATCGGTATATGAGGCGTGTTCAAATGAAACCCATTCGAGTCAAGTTGGTGTTGTAAGAAGAAGGCTCGGAATAGGAAACAAGGAAATAAAAAGAGTTGTAGGTAATGAACAGTATTGTATACACATATCTCAAAAGACGTCACCCATGGCGCTTAAGCACCTCATCACACTATTGGCAGTACTGACTTGTCAAGAACATCTTCATACCGTGCACTGTTCAGGTTTCCGTTCACTGAAAGCAAGGGACCCATCCCAAACCACGAGAAGTATCCCCAGACTGTGATACCTCCACCACCAAACTTCACATTGGTACAATACATTCGCGCAGGAAACTCCCCAGGTGTCCACCAGAACCAAACTCTTTCATTGGACTATCAGATGGTGTAACGCGATTCGTCACTCCAAAGAAGACGTTTCCACTGGACCAGAGTTCAGTTATGTCGAGCTTTGCTCCACCCAACTGACGCTTGGCACTGAGGTACTAATATTGGGCTTGCGTGCTGCTGCACGACCATTGTGACCCAGAGATGTAATTCCCTGCGGACAGTTCTAGTGCTGGCCATGCATCCTCATGCAAGTCGAAATTCGTTAGCCAGTGATTCAGCGGAGGACATCCGATTGTGCGCACTACGTTCAGTTGATCCGACCATTTAGGAGATGGAGGCACTGAAAAATTGGCGCTTTTAAAGTTTTGAACCCAATTTTATCGATGAAGACAAAGAGATAGAGGGTGATCTTATAGATATTCCTGTTCTACTTTTTGATGGTCTTAAAAAATCAAAAGTCAGAATTTCAAATATCTAAAATTTATAAATATACACGCACAGACTCTGCATAAATACTTAAAAATTTTGGATTATAGAAATTCTGACTTCAGATCCTTAAAGACCATCAAATAGTAAAATAGTAGAATATCTCTAACACCTATTCTCTATTTCTTTGTCTTCATCGGTAACATTGGGTTCAGAACTTTAATAGTTCCACATTTTCAGTGCCTCTATCTGCTAAAACGGTTCCTAAACGGTTGGGTCAATTGAAAAAACATCAAGAATAAAACATTTTTCATATGTTGTGTACAATCTGAAAATATCAATATAAATAGGGGTTCTATTTAAGATTTCAAAGTTACCCCTCCACTATCCTGAGGGAATGGGGCTGTGGGGTCGAGTTTTATATCATTGGATAGGTTTGTGAAAAATATTAAACGCGTGTTTTTTAATTTTTCGACCCCGATTTGTATTTTTTCAGATTTCCCACTGTTGCACTTTTTTGAAACATCCTGTATATAGGCCAAAAAACACTGAAGATGGCGATATAACCGAAACCAGTATGCGGAATTTATGGTATGAGGAGTGGTCACACGAAAAGGGATCTGAAGAAAAACGAACAGATTCCGAGAAAAATGCGTTTAAAGTTTGAAGACTGTACGAACGTGGTATGCAGATCTGCCCGTGACGCGAGCACAGTGGAGCAGCATGCATGTGGGTGATGAATAAGAGGAAAAAAATGAGGTCACGCCATACCTTCAACATGCGCACTGAATAAGAGTCAATTGAAAATGAGGTTCGTGAGGAAAAATATTATTAAAAAAAATATTGTTCAGTGTAATCATGTTCTGATTAGACTAAAATAAAACTGAAAATCCAACGGATGATAATCACCAGAAACACAAAAAAAAAAAACGTTTCCAATCCCTTCATTTCCTTTTTCGTGTTTTTTTTTAGCACATGTAATGAATGGTGTTTAGATAAACCATCCATTAAATTAAAAATTGACTTGCATTCAAAATGGCCATATATGACTGTGCCGTATATCTATTTCACATAAGTGAAAAAAAAGGGATAAGTTTTGATATTTTAAACTGTAACGGTTATGTTAGATAAGGCACACGCAGGCTATTACACTCGGTTGGTTGGTTGGTTGGTTGGTTTATTAGAAATTTTGGAGTCGACTACTAAAATCATTTTGCGCCTTTTACACAAGTTAAAAACACAGACATACATGCCCATGGTGGGATTCGAACCCACGACCAGGCGGACTCGAAAGCTTACGCCATACCCCTGTCGGTCACCTGGCCGGCTCCATAACATTCGGCAAACACTTATCTCCAGAAGGGCGTAAATAGCTTCGAGTCGGAGTAGTATTTGAAAGTCGTACTAATACAGAGTCCACCAAAAAATGTATACACACTTCAGCAAAAGAAAAAACTATATAAAAGTTTTAACAGTAACTCATACAAGCATCAAGTGATGCATATAAGTCCTCCTTGACTTTTACAGTTACGACATGTGTTCAAAGTGATTATCATAAACGTGATTATCATATACTTTTGAATACGGCGAATAGTTGCTCCTATCCATTTTCCTAGCAAACTCTTATCAAGCAATCTCCTATGTCCAGGTGGCAGTTGTGGTCTTGTTTTATGGGGCTCGTCTTGATTCAGTGCATGTAATACTATTGGGATATAAGCTTTCAATTTTGCTGTTACGGAAAAAAATATAACATATAGTTAAGAAAATTGTTTTTAGGCACCGATTCCACGTTGATATTAAGCAATATTTATGTCAATAGTGGATCAAATTATTTACCAGAGCAAAGTTGAAATGCATCGCTAGTATCGCAGTTATTTCCTCGTACAGGTATTTCCTCGTCACGAATGGCTTAGTTCTTAGTAACCGAATACAAATAAGTAGACTGTGAGCCGTAGCCATTCAGGCATTAAGCAGAATACATTTTGTCATTTTAAAACGTAGTAGTTGCATTTATTATAGCATAAGTGCCAATCTACTAAAGAATATGTTTGCAATATTTACAGGTGTCGTTTATTCAATTAAATCGCAGTGTATAGGTGACTTATGAAGAAACGAGAGCCGAATTTTCTCCATAGATTGAACCCATCATGGTAAGTTTAACTGATGATCCCTTCCAAACCGTGATATGTAAATAAAATGAAATGATTTTCTGAGAAAATTCCACTGCTGTTTGATAATTCACTTTCAGTTTGAAAAAATTGTCCTTTCCATATGGCGACCAGGCTGATCCTGTGCTCCATTCTACTTGTGTTTTCGTAAATATGTCATGTGATTAAGAACAAAAAAGCAGTACACGTGCATTACACACTTTACACTTTTATTAAGCGAAATAACCAGGGTTTTTTTATTTTAAAGAGGTACATTTGTTGTGGTAGAAGCAGACAAAACAGGTTCGCATGTGTCGCAGCAGCAGCAACACCTTGCCGACGGATCGCAACATTGCTTCAATTTGTAGCCATAGACGCAGGTAGGTTCAGGACACATGAAAGCGCACGCGGGACAAGACACTGCAGCAGCTCCGCACATATCTGTCATATGAATGACGACGATCAAGACGCACAGAAATGGCAGCATACCTTTGTTCATCCTATATATATATGAACGTGTGTTAGGTTGTTCCATAAAGTGAGTGCAGAAAAAGGTTATTTTCACTTACTTTCGACTGCAGTATGAGATACAGATGCTCGAATGAAATGTTGAAGAAGTAGACCGATCTCTAGCGTGCGCTTCAATGTTAGTGTGATGTTTGACGAAATTGGCGTTGTTGTGCACAGTCTATAAGGAAAATCCAGTTTTCCTCGTAAACGCACACCTGCTTGTCATAATTTTATAGGAGTAGAATAATGTATTTGCTTATTTGAATGATATGGTCTCCCTGTGTATAATTTAGTTAATATAATAAATCCTGCACCTGTGCCAAGCTTTCACATGGCAATCCTTGAGATTATTGAATCTCAATTCTCTCAAAGTTGTTATTTTTTATTAACTGCAAATTTTAATGAAACAACGCGTTTTGATGAAATAAGAAGCCTGTTCAGAAGCCTTTCGTTTAATATGTCATGTCAGTCATTGTTGTACGTTTTATATGTAAACAGGAAAAAGAGGAGTTGACATGAGCAATAATATATGCGATGAAAAAAATTAAAATAATTCTTGCAAGAAATTTTCTCAATAATTGATCTTTAACTGATCTAATGAATTCTTTGTATATTAATTAAACGATGCACTTAGAAGTAAAACAGAATTTCATTTCTAAAATTTCAGTTTATTTTTCTAAATCCATTTGTTATTGATTTCTGTTGAAGGTTTTGCTAGGTTATTTTTGTTGATTATGATGTGTATTGTTTCTTTTATTAATTTTTTTTGAAATTTTCTTTTGATGATTTTTCTGTTGTTCCAATATGGTTGATAATTATGTTGTAGGCAGTGGTTGTTTATGTGGTTGTTTTTGTCTTTGTAATAATCATTAACCAGATTGGAATAACAAAAAATCATAATTAGAGAAGAAAAATAAAAAAAGATCAATTACGGAACCAATAAACATCATAACCAATATAATAACCTAACAAAACCTTCAACAGAAATCAATAACAAAATTTAATGGAAAATACTTTAAAAAAAACAAATTATCACAACAATACACGAAATCAATAATTATAAACACAGTAATTAATTCATTGGTTTAGTTTAATTACTCATATTGGTTTGATTTTTTGTATAATATTATGAGGACAGTTTCCAAATTTATTCTCCTTTTCTGCTAATTTTCTTTTACGAATCCATTAACGCAATCGTCGAGTAATATTTTAAAAATATATATTACTAAAAATAACTCACCCGATTGTATAATCGTCTTTGTTAGATTTTTGACAAACATCTCTCTCCATACTTTTGTTTGTTGTGACATAGTCCATCCAACCAACGCCACCTAAAACACAAAGCCTTCTCACTGCCTGTGGACTGCGTCATCAAACCAGGGCTGACAATCCAACTTTCATTGTTAACAACAAACGATAAAACGTTGATTACAACAGGTGCTTTTTCCTTTGTTGTAAACAATGAAAGTTGAATTGTCAGCCCAGGTGTGCTGACGCAGTGACCAGGCTTTGTTTTTTAGGTGGCGTTGATCCAACACCACCTCGAAAGCAAGCCAAACAACTTAAACGTCATACATTGTTACTTCATCATATTGGGTCCATTGTTAAGCGTATTTCTACCAATATGAAGCCTTAAATTTGGCCTAATTCGAGGCCAACGAGAGACAGGCCAGGGCACTTAAAAGTCATAAGATCATCGGGGTCCGGCCAACAAATCATCCTTCATTTTCTCTATCTTGGATTTTAACAATCAATATTTTTTGGTTTGTTGGAAACAATGAAGGATGGATTGTTGCCCGGACCCCGATGATCATGTGACTTTTGAGTGGCCTGACCTGTCTCTCGTAGGCCTTTAAACTATTTCGCCTATGATCTTTCCACTGCTAGAGCTATTCACCACTTCTTAATCAAAGTTACCATTCATTCCTTCTTAATCATTGTTGCAAAGCATTGTCCGGAAAAATCTTGTAAGCATTCCAAGAAACTTTACCTGTGACGCAGATGTGATTTTAAATTTCAATATTTCACTTTTACTTGCAGTTGGTTTAAATAAACAATGGAAATACCCTTGATTCTATCCACACTCACATCATTTTTAAATCTAGGCCTAACTTTAATTAGCCATTTTTAACAATAGGCATAATATTATTTAGCAATTTTTAACTATAGGCCTAACATTATATAGTCATTTTAACTATAGGCCTAACATTATATAGACATTTTAACAATAGGACTAACATTATATAGTCATTTCAACCTAAGGCCTAACATTAATCAGCCCTTTTTAACAATAAGCCTAACATTATATAGTCAATTTAATAATAAGACTAACATTATATGGTCATTTCAACCTAAGGCCTAACATTAATCAGCCATTTTTGACTATAGGCCTAAAGTAAGTTGGCATTTTTAACAATAGGCCTAATATTAATTAGGCATTTTTAACTATAGGCCTAACATTAATGAGCCATTTTTAACAATCGCTTTAACATTAATTAGTCACATTATACAATAGGCCTAACAGCACTGGATTTTAAAACGAAATGAGCACGTGCTCCAAGCTGCCATCAACAATGCTTAAGTGATAACCAAAAAGTAACACTGTATTCACTTATGACTCGTCAGTACGAATTGATTGATATATTACCTGCCATATGCTCATATTCTTAACATTAGTGCACGTGCTTGAAGGAAGAGCTCATCCAAAGTTGATATATCGCAGGTAAGTTCTTCCATTTCAACGTCTTCGTGCAAACGATGGCCGGCTGGACACATAAAAGTTGTAATCTTAAGGTTGTAATCTTAAGCTTGTTATATATAGCTTTACCTAAAGCTCGTAATAAGGGGTCATTGAAGTACTTTTTGGGGGTCATTTTTTCGGAAATCGAAAAGAATGTCATATTCGACTTGTGCTCGTCATTCCCGTTCGAATGACATATTACATGCCTTATATTTCCAAAAAAAAAAATAATGGGGGGGTTTGGGTCTCAATAGTCACGTGACCGTTACACCGATTTCAATCGCAAACTAATCAGGTAAGCCCAGGAAGTGTCTCTATCGAAGAGCGAAAGAAGAATTTGAAAAAGTTAAAGCATTCTCGAATAATCGTCGGACATACAGACAGACAGACGGACAGACAGACACACAAACAGAGCGAAACCAGCATATAACAAGAATATAACTCGTAAAACGATTTTCGAATCTGCTGAAAAGAAGAATATAAAAATTTGTTGTTTAATATTACTGTAATATTTTTATATACAGCAATGGTGAAAACTGCATGTAAATTTACGTATTCGATTGCAGCGCTCACACGAATCTTTCCAAACGCGCGCGAAATGAGAATGAAATCCTCGCACGTCTAAATGTTTTAAACTACTGGGTCTATGTTCTTTCCACTGCTAGATCAAAGTTATCATAAACGTCAAGAGAGAAAAACCATTGTTTCAAAGCATTGCCGGCTAAAATCTTTTAAGCATTCCAAGGAGCTTTAGCTCTGATGCAGATGTAATTTTAATATCTCACTTTTACTTCCATTTGGTTTAAATAAACAGTGGAAATACCTTTGATTCTATATGCATTCACGTCATACCATATAGATGCATTCACGTCATTTTAAAATATAAGCCTAACTTCAATTAGCCATTTTAACAATAAGCCTAATATTAATTAGCCATTTTTAACAATAGGCCTAACATTAATTAGCTAATTTTCACAATAGGCCTAACATTATTTAGTCATTTTAACTATAGGCCTAACGTTATTTAGCCATTTTTAACCATCGCCCTAACATTAATTAACACATTTAACAATAGGCCTAACAGCACTGAATTTTAAAATGAAATGAGCACGTGCATCAAGAAAGCTTCATAACGGGCACGTGCTCCAGGCTGCCATCAACAATGCTTAAATGATAAACAAAAAGTAACACTGTATTCACTTATGACTCGTCGGTAGGATTCGATTGATTTATTACATGCCCTAAGTTCATATTCTTAACATTAGTGCACGTGCTTGAAGGGGTCCACGAGAGCTCATCAAAAGTTGATATATCGCTGTTAAGTTCTTCCATTTTCACGTTTTCGTGCAAACGATGGCTGGCCAGGCACATAAAGGTACTGATCATGCTTGTACTCTTATATATAGCTTTAGCTAAAGCTCGTTATAAGGGGTCATTGAAGTACTTTTTGGGGGTCATTTTCTCGGACGTAGCATTTCGAAAATCGAAAAGAATGTCATATTCGTCTTGTGTCGTCATTCCCGTTCGAATGACATATTACATGCCTTATATTGCCAATAAAAAAAATTTAATGGTGGGGTTTGGGTCTCAATAGTCACGTGACTGTTAGACCGATTTCGACGACAAACTAATCAGGTTAGCTCAGTAAAGGTCTCTATCGAACAGCGAAAAAAGAACTTGAAAAAGTTAAAGCATTCTCGAGAAATCGTCGGACATACAGACGGACGGACGGACAGACAGACAGACAGACAGACGGACGGACAGACAGACAGACAGACAGACAGACACACAAACAGAGCGAAACCAATATATGCTTTTCAGCATATAATAAACCATTAAGAAATAACATAACCAAGTACCGAAAGGTTAACCTAAACCATTCGCGGAACTATATTTTTAAACCGCCCTATGTTAACATTGGAAGTTTCTAATGGACCATAATGATACCATTAAACCGCGTACCTTTGAAATAATTTCAAATATCATTATTATTACGTTATATTCAGCCATAACACAACATCCCAGGTTCTTTGATATAATACATGCTATATTTTAGCATTGAAAGTTCCAATGAACCATAATCGTTCCACTAAACCAGATTCTTGAAACCAATTTCGACTATCGTTAATTTTACGTTATATTCATTCATGACACATCATTCCAAGTTATTTGATAGATTATATGCCATGTTTTAGAATTGAAAGTTCCAATGAACCAAGATGGTTCTACTAAACCAGGTTCCTTGAAACCAATTTCGACTATCAATAATTTTACGTTATATTCATCATCGTAATCTGTTTCATATATTACATGCGATATTTTAGCACTGAAAATATTTAAGGGGGGTCATAAAGGTACAGTTAGAGCACGTGTTAATGTTTCGATTTCAACCATTTTCAAAATTGTTCATTCCCAGAACAATAATTATTGATTGGCGAAAATAGTAATTTATATCCGCTTCTATCTCGTCAATACGATTTGTTTGATATATTATTCCATATATCTTCCCATTGAAAATTGCTAGGCCGGAAAATAGAGGTGCCATTTGTGCACCTGCCAGTGAACCGATTTAGATAATATTTGTAACTGGTTCGTGTCATGAACCATATTCATCGACTGACGAAAACAGATTTTGAAAATCTTTCATAGGCTACGAGGAGTTAGAGTTACAGACGGACAGACAAACAGACAGACAGACAGACGGACAGACAGACACGTTTCCCCACACTGATAGCATAAAGCACCGTTCGGTACTTAATAAACCATTAAAGAATGACATAACCAAGTACCGAAAAGTTAAACTAAACCATTCGCGGAACTGTATTTTTAAACCGCCCTATGTTAACATTGGAAGTTTCTAATGGACCATTATGATACCATTAAACCCCGTACCTTTGAAATAATTTCAACTATCATTAATTTTACGTTATATTCTTTCATGATACATGATTCCAAGTTGTTTGATATATTACATGCAATATTTTAGCATTGAATGTTCCAATGAACCATAATGGTTCCACTAAACCAGGTACCTTGAAACCAATTACGACTATCGTTAATTTTACGTTACATTCATTCTTGACACATCATTCCAAGTCGTTTGATATATTACATGCCATATTTTAGCAATGAAAGGTCCAATGAACCATAATGTTTCCACTAAACCAGGTTCCTTGAAACCAATTTGGACTATCATTAATTTTACGTTATATTCATTCATGACACCTCGTTCCAAGACGTTTGATATATTACATGCTATATTTTAGCATTGAAAGTTCCAATGAACCATAATGGTTCAAAAACCAGGTTCCTTGAAACCAATTTGGACTATCATTAATTTTACGTCATATGCATTCATGACACATCATTCCAACTCGTTTGATATATTACATGCCATATTTTAGCATTGAAAGTTCCAATGAACCGTCATGGTTCCAATAAACCAGGTTCCTTGAAACCAATTTGGATTATCATGAATTTTACGTTATAATCATTCATGGCACCTTATTCCAAATCGTTTGATATATTACATGCCATATTTTGGTATTGAAAATTCCAATGAACCATAATGGTTCCACTAAACCAGAATGGTTCCACAAAACCA
>JAHWFO010009003.1:54589-81856 GCA_023313115.1 Rhysida immarginata | reverse complement strand
AAAAAAAATGTTTCAGACAAAATGTACGTAGTTTTTTATGTAGGACCTGAATCTGCAATAAAAAATAGGGGTTCCCATTTGAAATTTTAAAGTTGCCCCCCGCCCCACCCCCAGGGGCCGGGGGGGGGTGGGCTAATTTTAGCACCAGCAGATGCCCCCTCGAAAATAATCAACTTTGGATTATACGCATTTTTTCGTGTGAAGCTTATTTTTCGAGTTATTCTGCTTTGTCAACTTAAAATTTACACCCTGTAGTGGGACAGAGTATAGCTTCATCACTTTCATCAGCCCCGTGTGAGAGATTTCATGCTGTGTAATCATTGTAGAACAATTTAAAACTATTCAAAAATATGGTGTTATAAGTTATAGGAGAGCAGGCGTTTTTGAAATTTTTTGAAATGTTAACTCTTTAGCGAAAGTGAACCTATACTGACAGACTGGTCTAATTATAGACGACTGATTGACGCTGGTATCAATGATATTTGTATTGTTAAAGCGTTGTACAATGGTGTACTAACTATACTGGAAAGTGCTTACTCTGAGTGGCCAGATTATTCTGACCACCTGATATTTGTAGGCAAATTAGCTATGATTTCGCGCTGAAGTTGCTAGAGAGCCAGACTAGTGTAAATAGGCAATCAGGTTTTTACCACGACATTGGAAGTGATTTGTTTCTGAAGATTATAGGTAAACGACGCGATTTAGCAGCCTTGGAACGACCTTGTTTAGTAACTGTATAACGGCATAGATCTGCCGTACTATCATTAAAATAAGTTTACCTTGTCAGTGGAAAACTTTCCCTAGTTCATTAAATAACTACTCGGGATGATTGTTGGCACTCGGAGCCATGGAGCTAATATCACCAAAACGGCTGCATTCGTTAAATGTTCAAGAGCAACTGCTGTGAAATTGTTACAGACTGGACTGTCTGCCGGAAAACTGGGTCTGAACGTGCCAGTTGTGGCCGTCAACGACTAGTAAATATTCGGGCAGAAAGGAGACTGGTACAAGACAACAGAAGGGCAACAGTGCATGAAATTACGGTAGATCTTTATCAGGGATCCTCTCAAATGATCTCTGAACGCACTGTTCGCCGTACACTGCATAGTATAGAATATGGGAGCCGAAGGCCAGTTCGACCATCTTTGCTGTTTGCAGTTAACAAGATAAAATGTCTCCAATTCGCACAGGAACACAAGGAGTGAGCGAATAAAGTCATGTGGTCTGATGAACCACGTTTCCAGTTGCATCATGCAGATAACAGAATGAGAATTTAACAGAAACTGCATGAAAGCATGGACCCCACATGCATGAGTACAATCCTTCAAGCTCGTGTGGACAGTTGGGGCATGTTTCCCTGGCATGATATACGTTCTTTTATTTGTGTAGAAAAACGTCTGAATATCAGAACACACCTAAGTATCTTTGCTGATCAAGTTCATGCAATCATGTTGATGGTGTATCCCAATGAAGATGCGCTATTCCACGCTACTCGTATTTTGCATGAATAATTTCAAGAACAAACCATTCCTGTGCGTTGTTTGCTTCAAAAAAATTTTTGCTACAGAATGTTTGCTTTAACACCTACGTTGATTCGACGATTGAAAATGATAGTAAGGCGAGATTCTTGAGATCGCCACGAAGGAAAACGAACCTGGCTTAGATGGCCCGCATAATGACCAAATCTCAAACCAATTGAGCACTTGTGGGAGAAAGTTGAAAGAATTATCAGACAACTAATTTCACACAACAAGAAACAGTGCTATTCATTAGGCAAAGACTGTCGTGACATCCTATGAGAACCAGGGAAAGACGAAGCTTAGTGGCCGAAAATCGAAGCTCACTGATAGAGACAGAAAGGGTTTGAAGCGGATTGTGGCCAGAAAGCACACGACAACATCATCCATGGTGTCAGATTCCTCGCGTCACTTTTCAATACCTCATGGAATAAATGTGAATCGCCGCAGTATTGAAGGCAGAAGGTGGCCCAACGAAGTACTCATGGGAAGGTCATAATAATCTGGCCACTCAGTGTATATTCATCCTAAAGTGTCGATATCTAATATGGAAATATTGTTGTTCAGTGCGATTATGAAATATTCACCAACAACTAGACCAGTCAGTGGCCACATGGAGGTGGATACTGATATTGCAATTATGACAGTTAGCATTGTAAATGTAGATGCTACATTAAATTTATACGCTGTTAGCTTTATGAAGAAACATTTTAATTTAGATTACAAACCCCCTGAATCACCTATTACATTGAGTGGCAGTACTATAAATTTGATGTTTGTGCGAAATATTGATTCTTGTCTGTTGCCATTTCTAACAAACTTATCATTGACCAGTGATTTGTACGTTGAGAATGCCATAAGGGTTTGGTTAAAAATTTATGATGAACTGTAAGTATATTTTTGTTGGAACATTTTATGTCAGAAATTAAATTTTTTAAATCGGGTTGCACAAAGTTCTTTCTTATTCGCCATGTGGCCTCAAGACATATTCTACGATTTAACTAGCGGCCATGTCCCAACAAAGTCCCGTAAAAATTTTTTCATTCCGTATCATTGTCTCGTGGTAGGCCCGTGCGAATGTACTATTCCGCCATACCAATTTATTTTGATCTGTGACGTTGGTTATGCATGTGAATTTTATTATGCAAAGTGCAAACAAATATTAATCGCGAATAGCCCAAAAAATAGGGAAATAATGGAAAAAATAGAAAAAAAAAATGAAATAATACTGAAAAAATTTCAGTACTGCAAGAATCAAACCCGGTCCAGTTAAATCCACAGAAACTGATGTTATGCACTGCGTTACACCTGTTAAGTTGTATAATTTTCTTCCCATTTAGCGTATCTGGCACTACAATAATAAACGTAAAATATTTAATTTTTTTTTCTCCGAAACGAAAGGCCATTGATTTAAATCCTTTCACAGAGAAAGTATACTAATGTTGTAGATTGACTTCCTAATATTTCAACCAAGTCCGTGATTACATGTCCGTGCGGTTCCTTACTAAGAGGGCCTTCTCGGTTAATGACAGCATTTCTATGGCTACAATTTCGTTACGGCTATGTTTGAACCTGATGTCTGTAAACTAACAACGCCATCTGTTGGTCAAAAACCGAACAATTCTAGCATTAATATTTTTTCCTGGAAAAAAAACTCGACTTCATTTCAATCGCTTATGTGCCATCAGAATCTCTTTATCTGCATTCGTGTGCGAATTATTGAGTTTTAAAGTTTTTCCTGGCATTTTGATCCCCTGTATATACAAGGTGTAGAAGAAAGTCCCGAAACAGCCGAACAACATTGGAACTAAGGGTGCTAGAGCCATAAAAGTCAAGTCTATCTATAGGAAAGTGTCCGTACCCGATTAAAATACTCGGAAGTATAAATTTTACTACAAACGCCACCATAATATGTGTAATGTTTATTCGCACATTAAATTTAAATAGAGCAAGATAACTTAATTTGTTCTTACGTCTTCATACATTGCTTGCTCTTGACGTAATGGTCATCAGGCTGTCTGATGCAGAAGAAAATCAATACTGTTTATGATGATGGTCTGGAGAATGTCGATCATGGAGGAAACTGATGTATCTGCATGTCTGCGGATTTTTGGGGGGATAGTGAACTGTGGTACCACGTACGACTTGTGAGCACATCATGCATTCTGCTCTATTTGACTTTGTGTGCAACACATTTCCAGTATGAATTTCTGGTGAACTCTTCATTGCACATTTGATTCCTATAAAAGTTTATCGTTTTTGTTTTGTTTGTGATTAACTTGTTAAATAATGGTTTCAGTCTGCTACAATTATATTTATTACCTAGCTATAATCTAGTCTATTTTGTACGCTTAGAGTTCAATTCATGTACGAGATACGTCTGAGAGGTAAATTCTGTTTGGTTGCACAAAAAAAAGCAAATACACACTTGATAAAAAACGCCAAATTTTCCTGGATCGAATCCAGGCTGCAGAATTTTCTTTCCTATTTTTTGTCATTAATTTGTACAGCTGAGGTTGGCGTACAATAAAATCCTCACTGAACAACTTATTATTTATTTTTTGAAAAAGTATTAAAAAAAAACCCATACCTTGAACTATTTTTCTACAGAGCTCCCACAATTTTGAAAGCACTTCTCTTAGCGGAGCACGAGTTTTTGCATCCCTCTCTTCAAAAAAAGTTGCCGCTTGTGATGTCAACCACAAAACAAATAGAATTTAAAGGGTGGTACTTTAAAAAAGAACCCCAAAACTTAAGAGTAAACGTGGCTCGTTAAAAGACTTATTTTGGTTAAAAATTGCGATATTTATTTATAAAATACAAAAATTCTGTACAAAAGAATGTTCTATACAATATGATTTAATTGAGGAATAGGCATTGCGATCTCAATTACAAAAGAAAATATCTCGGAATAAAATAAAGAAATACTTGAATGTACGTTAAATACAGCAAAACACTGTAACGAGAAATATTAATCCTTACATTGAGCGAATTGAGATTAAATATAAAAAAAAATTGACACAGACCAATTCCTTATAAAGAATAAGGAAAAGAAATTTCAAAAATTCCCATTTAATGTCTAAAGAAAGACTGCGAAATAATAATTAATTATTAATGGGGAATAAGATTGAAAATGTGCAGCATGGCGTCCCTTATGCGTGTTATTGTTGAAATAGCATTAAAAGAAATTTTATTATTACCTTATGGGTAAACCCGCAAAACAATGCTTTTCGGTAAAGAATCATGGCTGCCTCGAGAAAGTGAGAAATTCAATAAGAACTAAACATCGAACGGCAGGGTAGGAGTAATTTGCAGAGCATTGGAATGAAAATGATAAATGGAAGTTGAACGCCATGCTGCAGGCTAGTAAGGACGTGGATGACCGGAAGGAGGGACGACTGGTCAAGCAAGAAGCTGGAAGTGGTCTGTTTGAAATAAAAAAAAAAGTAACCACGGAAAGAAGATCAATAATAGTGGGACACACACCCTCGTGATCACGAAAATTATTCGCGAGGGACAACTAGCTGCAGACAGTGATAATCATGTGGAGATTTTTTAATTAACATTTATTAAAACTATATATACTCAACAATCACTGTCTGCAAAACAGTAAAAAAAAATTAAAGAATAGAAAAAATAGAATAATTAATTACAAATAAAAATATATCTACTTTTACATAAAAACAATCTGAGTTTTCCCGAACAAAGCCCCCTGTAATTTTCTTGAACCAAAAAAATGACGGTTATTTGTACAGATAGAAGTTTAGGTACTGACGTTACATATACAGATTCAAAAAAATTTGTCTAAGTTACAATAAACAAATGAATATTTATGCCTTTATTATTTCCTTTCATTTTTGTGTGCGCACACAGTATGTTTTGCTTTTTTAGCAAAAGAAGACAAAAAATATATTTTGCATTTTGGTATATCATAATGCAAATGTATATTAAACGTACAATACGTTAATAAAAAAAATACATATCATGAAGTGAAAAAGAATGTGGTTACTGCCTTCACGTAAGGTAAGAACAAGCCCTAAAAAATATCTTTAAAGCTAAAATCATTTAACAAAAAATGTTGCATTTAGAACCCCTCTCATCCCGCGAAGTAAATAACTTTGCAATTATGAAGTTTAAAGGAACAAGATAAACTTTGTAAATACCCTCGTGTAGGCCAGCAAACCAACGAGTGAAGTAATTTAATATAAATAATTACTTATCCTGCTCAGATAAGGATAACAAATCCAGGAATCTGCGTAAAGCAGGGGCAGGTAAAGGTTTAGTTAGTGCGTCTGCCGGCATGTCGGGGGAAGAACAGTAGGTAAGAATCACATTCTGAAGATTAATTTCTCGCGCGATGAAATTATGCAATATCAAAATGTATCTTGTCCTACTCCTCGATTCTAATGCTCCCAGACATGCAATGGCAGACGTTGATTCAGTATAAAGGATTGTGGGGAAAGAAACAAACTCCCCTTGTCCCAACTCGGTTATGAGGTCCCAAAGACATTTCAGTGACTTCACGCAGTCATTTATAGCAATTATTTCGGCTTCGCAGCTGCTCAGGGCGACTAAACGTTGCTTCTTAGATGACCAGGTTATGGTATTTTCCCCCATTTTGATCAAAATTCAAGAGTATCCTTTACTCTGTGGGGTGACACACAAGCTAGCTTCAGCGAATGCGTACAAAGGACCCGTAGATGGGTTAAAACGAGTGATGTGTCGCATGTGTGTTTAAGATAAGAAGCGACACCCTTAAGAGCAGTCATATGCAAATGTGTAGGCGATTTAGCATATGTCGACAGCCTAGTAATTGCAAAAGCTATATCCGGCCGCGTGCAAGTCATTACATACATTAAGGAACTGAGAAGAGATTGGTAATTGGTAGAATCGACCGGTTGTGAATCCGCAGTATCATCAAGGTTCACATGGAACTTAGTGGCACGGTCTTTGGTTTGATGTCTTGAAGGCCATAATCAAGAAGGATTTGCTTGATAAAAGTTCCTGTGACAGATGAATTGAACCGCTCACTTGTGACACATTCATACCTAGGAGATGTTATACCACTCCTAACTCCACGAGGTCGATTTCTTGCTTCACTTTGTCCACGATGGTTAGGATAGAGGCACTTGTTGTTGCTGCCACGATGTCATCCACGTAGACTGTTAAGAGAATAGTGCACTTAGTATTGGTGTAGTAGAAGAAACAATCGCCTGCTCTGGATGGAGTGAATTTTAATCGGGTAAGAAGCTGACACAATTTTACGTACCAGAATCTTCCACTTTGTTTGAGGCCGTAAAGTGATTTACGCAATTTGCAGACGTGATTAACTGGCGTTGATAATCCCTTGGGTGGCGATAGATATATGGTGTGGTCTATCGGTGCGTGAAGATATGCACATTTGAGGTCATACTGGCGCAGTGACATCCCTGTATTTGCAGGTATGGCAAACAGTAAGCGGAGGGATTCCATTCTGATGACAGGTGAGAAAGTTAGATCATACTGGCGCCCGTAGACTTGTGACGAGCCGATAACCACCAACCTTGCCTTGAATCTGGACACCGAACCATCAAGATTTTATTTGATGCGCTAGATCCATTTGCTTTTTAAAATTTTGACATTTGGTGGTGGAAGCTCTAAATCCCAGACATGATGAAGCATGAGTGAATTCAATTCATCTTGCCTGCTCTTCCCATTGATGATGTTGGGGAGAAGCGAGTGCTTGTTCATAAGACTGGGGTGTGATTGGCGGAGTGATTAGCAAATCGGAGTCAGTAAAGACAGGATGACATAAGGCGACACTTTGATTTTCTGCCTTCTCTTTTAATCTTTGTGAACGTCGTAATACCGGTTGTGGGACTTCAACGGGTGGTTGGTTCACTGGTGATTTAGAAGAACAAACAGGAGCATCTTCCATCGATGTGGTTTCTGATGGAGGTGTGACCACTAGCGTGTCCTCAGTATCAGATAGGACCTGTATTCTTGTCTCGTCTAATGTTAAGTGGGTGAGATTGGCGGTACGCTCTGAATGATATGTGGTTCCTCAGGTTGTGGTGCTTCAAAGACTAGGGGTTCCATGTGAATTGGAAACACCAGAGGAACAGATGATGGATCTGATTTTCTTGTGAACTCTGGAAATACCTTAGGAAAGAAACGAACGGTATGTGCTCGTAAAAACTTGCTCTCATCGAGGGCATAAATAAGGTACCCAGGAGATGATGCGGAGTATCCCATAAAAACACCACTTTTGGGTGAAATTTCTGCGATATTACTATTCCACCTGGTCTGGATCTAGTAAGGATTCAGAGAACCGCAAAGTGGGTAATGACGAAAGGAGTGCGATTGCGGGATACAAGTGGTCGAAATGAGATTCCTGAGAGGTGGGCAGGTGTTACTGAGAGGAGCTCGATATTTGATGATCGGTTTCTTTTTGGTCCATATCTCTTCAGGGGACTTAGTTTGACCTCGTCTAGGGAAAGAATTCAGATTAAATGCTGCTGTAGTCGCAGTATGGTCCCAGAATCGGTGCGGAACTTTTGACGATGCAAGAAGAACTCGAATTCCATCGCATATGTAGCATACGGTTCTCTCAGCAACACCATTTGACTGGGGAGTCTCAGGAACGGTGAATTGTTGAGATATGCCTTGCTTCGTACAGAACTCACCTAGCTCCGCATTGGTGAATTCTGTTCCATTATCGGAACGTATATACGCCAGATTTTGTCCTGTAAAGCGTTGTAGCTTTAGAATTAAGTCTATTAACGCTTTTGGCACTTCACTTTTTGTCGGAGAAGCACAAACGAAAGTTTTTCGTGAGAAATCATCGACGGCTACTAACAGGAATTTGTTTCCATGGATAGAAGTGGTAGGCATTGGTCCCACTGTATGCACGTGAAGTAGCTGTAAAGGACGTGTTGACCGTTGATCTTGTACAATGTTTTGAGGGGCGTTGTATAATCGTGCCTGAAAGCATGCAACACATGCTTAGTCATCAATTAATGGCGGCAAAACTTCAAGACCGCGCATGCTATGGTGTCTCACGGCTGTGGTAAGTTTTTTTGATGACGGATGGCCCAATGCATTGTGAATGTCACTATGTGACAGCCATTGAAAGTAATGGGGAGGGGGAGGCGTTCGGGAAACTGAATGGATATTTGAGACCACGGGAAGGAGCGGGAGGTCCTCCACGCCCTTCTGCGCAGCGATGGTCGTGCTCTGGGGTGAAGTATTGAACTAACCAGTTGGGTCGAAAAGAAGACTGTAACCCTGCTTTGATAATTGACTCATGGAGACAAGATTAAGCGCGCGTTAGGGGCATAAAGCGCGTCATGGAGTTTGAAAACTGCTTCTTAATCTAATAACACGTTTGCCGCACCAGTACCGATTGCAGCAATCGTTTTCTTAGGGTCTGCAATATATATCTGCTTATGACAGCTTTGAAAAGAATCAGAGAACTGTTTTTCCTTAATTACGTGAAATGAGCTGCCCGTGTCAACTACCTAATCTTTGTTTGGAACACCAACACAGTTGCCTCCAGGTTTTTTACTTTGTCCTTTTGTACCCGATTTGCGAGGCTTATGCTTAGGACGTGAAGCTAATACACGAGGCATGCGCTTTGTTGATGCAGGATCCTGCAAACGAGAGGGTATCACGGTGTGTGGGGTAGCTGGACCTGCAGTAGTGGGATAAATTTTGGACGGACAAACCGTTTTTACGTGTCCTCGGCCTCCACAATTATGGCATGTTACGTCATTTGTTCGACGGGCATTTGGATGTGGACGCGGGGAAGAAACAGAGGTGGCACACGAGGCTACACCTATTGAGTAATTTAGTAAGGTGTGGTCCTTAAAAACCACATTCAGTTGACTCAGGAAGGTTTCAATTGACATCGATGGGTTTGATTGGACCGCGATTCTCAATGAAGTATAAGTTGAGGGTAGATCTGCGACCATATGGTCAATCAAAATTTTATCTTCCAGAACCAGGGACACGGCTCCAGCCTGAGCAAGGATTTGTAGCGCTCTTGCTACCTAGGTATTCGGATCATCAGCGTCTAAGAAACGCAAGGCTGAGAAAACCCCGCATCATTTCAGCCTGTGTCACTGAATCCGGCCTTCCATATCGACGCCTAATTGCTTCCCACAATGTATAGGGATTGTCATCTTGAAGCATGATGACAATATCATCACTCACCATTCTCAGGAGGTAATGCCGTACTCTTGCCCAATCAAGGCGCATGGATGAACTGGCTGATGCTTCTGTAGGGAGAGAGATCTTTTCTTGGATATACTTGGCTAGCCCTTTGGTTTCGAGAAAGGTTAAAACTCGATACCTCCATTGAATATAATGGACATTCGTTGGGCTAGGGAGGGAACAACCCTCTTCAAAATATGATTCCTCCATATTGTATTAAAATAAAATTAAGAAACCACGAACCTCTGCTACGATATCTTCAGAGGGGGACGCAATATAAACAGAATTTAATGGGTGATACTTTAAAAGAAAGAACCCCAAAACTTAAGAGTAAACGTGGCTCGTTAAAAGACTTTTATTTTGGTTTAAAAATTGCGATATTTATTTATGAAATACAAAAATTCTATACAAAAGAATGTTCTATACAATATGATTTAATTGAGGAATAGACATTGCGATCTCAATTACAAAAGAAAATATTTCTCGGAATAAAATAAAGAAATACTTGAATGCACGTTAAATACAGCAAAACACTTAAAGAAAAATATTAATAACTACATTGAGCAAATTGAGATTAAATATAAAAAAATTTGAGACCAATTCCTTATAAAGAAGAAAGAAAAGAAATTTCAAAATTCCCATTTAATGTCTAAATAAAGACTGCGAAATCATAATTAATTGTTAATGGGGAATACGATTGAAAATGTGCAGCATAGCATCCCTTATGCGCGTTATTGTTGAAATAGCATTAAAAGAAATTTCATTATTACCTTATGGGTAAACCCGCAAAACAATGCTGCTCGGTAGAGAATCATGGCTGCCGCGAGAAAGTGAGAAATTCAATAAGAACTAAACATCGAACGGCAGGGTAGGAGTAATTTGCAGAGCATTGGAATGAAAATGATAAATGGAAGTTGAACGCCATGCTGCAGGCTAGTAAAGACGTGGTTGACCGGACGGAAGGACGACTGGTCAAGCCAGAAGCTGGAAGTGGTCTGTCCGAAATAAAAAAAAACAATAACCACGGAAAGAACATCAACAATAGTGGGACACACATCCTCTTGATCACGAAAATTATTCTCGAGGGACAACTAGCTGCAGACAGTGATAATCACGTGGAGATTTTTTAATTAACATTTATTAAAACAATATATACTCAACAATCACTGTCTGCAAAACAGTAAAAAAAAAACTTAAAGAATAGAAAAAAATAGAAATTTAAATTATATCTATTTTTACATAAAAAATCTGAGTTTTTCCGAACACTTGAACTATTTTTCTACAGAGCTCCCACAATTTTGAAAGCACTTCTCGTAGCGGAGCACGAGTTTTGTATCCCTCTCTTCAAAAAAAGTTGCCGATTGTAATGTCAACCATATAGTGACAGCTTCTTTTGCCCCGTCATCATTGTTGAACTCCTAGATATCGAGGAACGACTTCAGGTGAAAACGCGATGAAAGCTGGTAGATAAAAGCGGCCAGAAGTTCAGGAATATTCTTTGTATTTTAGTATTTTCACGCATCTGACTGTATGGGCGTCATGAGAAAGCAATAACCGAAAAGGGAAAATTCAGCGATCTAGAATCGAACCAGGGACCGCTGTCTCGCCGCTCTATCCTGACACTTAATTGAGAAGCATACGAGCTTCAAGGCTGTCCGCAATTGCTTATAACGACAAGTAACTGGAGATCCATGGTTCTTTTCCAGTTGGCGGAAGCTAAATCGCATTCGAAAAGCAGCGCATAGTTAATTGGCAGGCCTAATTAATCAACTTAGCATACAGGTGTCTGTGTGGTATGCAAAAAGGAGGAAAACTTGTTTTTCCTATAGATGTTGAAAATATCACACAAAAGCAATTATTTCATTCAAATATCTGTATCCCATACTGCAGTCAAAAATAAGTATGAATATTGCTTTTTCTGCACTCACCTTATGAATCAACCTATCTTATACTCATACAGGCAGGATGAACAAGCGCGTGCTAGATTACTGTGCATCGTATTCATTATGTTAATGAATACTTAAAGTGCGCGTGACGAGGAAGCATCTGCACGAGGAAATCCACAGAGACAACTGGAATCTGTGACTCACATTTCGTTTCGCAACAAACTGTTTCCTTTAAAAACGCCAACGCCAAAGAGCAATTTTCCTGATATGCAAACGGCACTTCAAATATCTAGCTCCGACTCGAACTGCTTTATATCCTGCTTGAGTCAAATTAGTGTAAAGGTAAACTGCACAAAGAAGTCAGCCATACAGGTGCAATAAACGTAACTGTATACATCTTTGTATCTTTATCTCCACAGATGAACAAATGGACCTTCCTCTTCTTCTACTTCTTATTGGGCGTGACTGTCCAGGGAATGATTCTGAATTACTGTAACGTTGGATGTGATCTGGTGTGCGAACCTCTCAAATGCGAACCAGATTATGAAGAAATCTCCTGCTGCACTTACAGCCGCAACTGTTGCTGCAATACCTGCACACCCATCGTTCCAGTCAAGTAGGTGAGTATGGGCAAGGATCAACCATGCCATTTTGGTCATTGTATACAGAAGCTACGTCACTGATACCCCGTCGAAAGAGTATTTCATTTCGTATGCTATATGTTAATTTTATTATGGTGTAGGTCAGGTTAAGTAAGGTGTGTTCATGAGGTAATGGCCTTGTGTATGGACACCTCTGTTAATGAATGAGAAACCTTCATAAAAATGTGTTTATGCAAAATAGCGGTTTGACGAATCAAGATACACGTTATTTTGGTAAACATTTTAACGAGATACCGATGAAGCAAAATCATGCCTTTTCAAGACAAATCAAGATACTGTTGGTTGTGTCATGGTGTTGAGCTTATCCTGCTGGTACGGAATAGGTCAACGTCATTCATGTAAGTCAGATATGCTCCACGGACCACCTGAACACGTTGCTGTCCAAGTCCATCCTTCAGGTGATGGATCCTTCGTGGATGGTAATGCTACTGTTGTTCAACATTGGATGGCAGGATCTAATATGACTTCCGTCATTTACCGTGGCCGCGTCAGAATTCAGATCTCAACCCCATAGATTAATCATACAATCATAGATTACCTATTACATATTCGCAGGATTAATGATATTGCTGAACTCAGGTTAATCTTTCAGAAAAAAAGAAATATATTTTATTACAACAAGATTGCTAGTCAGCTACCGCTGCAACAATTGGAATACCAGTGGTCTATTTTAAATTTTACTAAGATCTTCGGGGTCGTCCATATATTATGTGACGCAAAATTGGCTCATTTTAAGTACCAACTCCCCCTTGTAACTTACCCATAACATACGTCCGGACCCCTCCCTCGAATATTACGTAACGCTGCGCTCGACCTTCACCCCCTCCTCAAATTTCCAAAACAATGTCGCAATTTATTTTATTAGAAATTTGTAGTACAGGCAAATGTAAGTTCAGAAGCAAATTAAACTTTTGAATAGCTGTTGAAAAAATATCGTATTTATAAGTAACAGTATCAATTAAAAAATGATGTAATAGCAATAATTTAAGTATCCTGATAAGAATAATACTATTTAAATATGAACAAATAAATTATTCATCCTTCATGATTCTTCTGGTAGATCATCGCTGAGTGGGTAATTCAGAGGGTAGATCATTGTACCTCATTGCCCTAAGATTTAAATTGTTAAATTTAAACATCAAATAGAGTACACAATTAAGGTATGACATAACCAAGACTGTAAGGCTAAACTAAACCATTAGTGGAACCATATTTTTCAAATGCCTTATACTAACATTGAAAGTTTCTAATGGACCACAATGATAGGATTACGCCACGGACCTTTGAACAAATTTGGATTATCATTACTTTTACGTAATATTCAGTTATGACACATCATTCCTAGGTTGTTTCATATATTACATGCCAGATCTTAGCATCGAAAGTTCCAATGAACCATAATGGTTCCGGTAAACCAGGTGCCTTGTAACCAATTTCGACTATCAATAACTTTACCTTATATTCATCTATGACACACAAAATGTTAGATATATTACATGCCATATCTTATCATTGACAATTTTTGAGGTTGTCTTAAGGGTACTATAGAGCACGTGAAATTGTATCGAATAAGACTATCTTAAAATTGGTACATGCGCTGAAAACAGTAATTAAAATTAATAATTAATAAACGCTTCTATTTCGTCATTACGATTTGTTTGATGTATTACTTACTGTATCATCCCATTGAAAATTGCTAGGTGGGGTCGTGAAATTACCATTTGTGCACGTGCTATTGCACCGATTTACATAATATTTGTGATTGGTTCGTGCCATGAAAATCTTGACTTGAAGGAGTTAGAGTTACGGACAGACAGACAGACAGACAAGTTTCCCCACACAGATAGCATAAAGTACCTTTCGGTACTTAACAAGAAATTAAGCCTCCCGAGGAAGGTATAGGAAAGTAGTGGAAGCCCTGAGTTCATCTATTTTTTTATTCCTTCATCTGCGCTTTTTAACCCCCCATTTTTTAAATCAAAAGTTGATTTTCTCAAACCTTGTATTTAGAAAATATAAAAGAACCCTATCTTCTTTCCTTCCTCATCATTTTCGCTCGAATGATATACCGTGGTGGCCAAAAATTTAGCTTGTTTCTTACCAAAATTTCTTAACCAGTTACAAAAAAATTTACACCAATAAAAGAATTAAGTGTGAAATGATCCAACAAATAACCATGCATGTTGAATTCAAAGTTGAAACAATGAGATAAATTTTTGAAACATAGTGACTTTCCTATGAGCAAAAATTTAGCACCATATAGAGAATGAATAAATATGAGATAAATCATAGAATCAGTATTTGGTTGGGTAACCAAAGTATTTAATAACGGTTACACATCGTCTGTGCATGGATTCCACTAGACTTTTACACTGATCTTCTGGAATGTTGTTCCATGCTTCTTTGATGGTGTCGAGTAGTGTAAGAATACTATTGGGTTCTTTTCTTTAACAGCCCTTTTGACATAAATCCATAGCATTTCTGTGGGGTTCAAATCTGCTGACTGAGAGGCCATTCCATAACTTTAATATGATTTGTCTGTAACCATTTCTTGACAAGTCTGTTGGCATATTTCGAGTCGCTGTCATGCTGGAATGACCATGTAAGGGGCAGATTATCATCGGCATAAGGAAGCATAATGTCCTCAAGAATGGATTTGTAAACAAATCGATCCATGATGCGATTTGTATGATAGATTGGGCCTACGCCATGCCAGGTACCCCACATCATCACATTTTCCCCTCCGTATTTCACGGTTGGCTGCAAATACTGTGGCTGGTATGTTTCATGTTTATTACGTCTGATGTACTTTCTGCCATCACATGCAAAGAGACGACCTTTGTCTCATCCGACCACAGCACGTTTTTCCACTGTTGTGTTGTCTAGTTGAGATGGGCACGAGCAAAAGCTAACCTACCTTTTCTGTTCTTTAATGACACAAGAGGTTTCTTTCGTGCCACTTGTCCGAACAAACTAAATTGGTTTAATTATCGACGAATAGTACGAGAACTAATGCTTACATGATGATGAGCAGAAAATTAACCTTGAATCGTTGTTGAAGTTAAGGATCTGTTTTTTTGGAGAGACGATGAATGATACGGTCGTTGTGCGGGATTAGTTTTTTTAGGTCTTCCTGGTCTTGAACGATCTCTGACAGAATCAGAGTTGTTTTACCGCTGAATTTTACGTATACAACATGATTTGCTGCAGTTAACAATTTTGGCAATGACATCAAATGTTAGTCCGTGATTGCATAACCGTCTGCTTTGTTCACAGAGACCTAGCGATATTTTTTGTCGTTTTCCCATAATTTCTGGTTAAAACATGTACAAGAGAAATTAAAATAGTTGCTTATACAATGTGTATATTAAAATTAAAAAACAAACTCACAATGCAGAATCCACGTTTAAGTCGCAAACACGTTATGGTGCTAAACTTATGTCCAGCCAATTACTTAAATATTCTGAAACATGCTCCCCTTTTCATAGTGTATCCTCCAAAACATAATTTTTTAAATACTTTGTTTCGGATAGTGTCATTTATTTGTAGAAGGGGCGGAACTAACTTTCAAGCCTTGATTTATCAAATATTGGCAATATTTTTTAGAGCCATTTGGTTGGTACTAAATTTTTGGCCACCACTGTATGACACTCCATATGTTGCCATAGTTCTAAACACTAGATGAATGCCACCTCTATTACTCCGAACCTATTGGGACAATTTGGCCCAAACTTTACAGTAATGTTGATCTTGCTTGGAGGAGCCTGCATACCGAATTTCATTCCTTTATATGAATAAATACGTGTAGACCTTTTGGTCCCCTTTAATTTCCGCCCCCGAGACTCCGACTCCAATGGGCCAAACAAAACCAAACTAAACAGTGAAGGTTCACATACCCATGGTAAGCTATATTCCGAATTTCAACCTTCTACCTCAAAAAATGTGGAAATTACGAAGGGTACGGACGGACAGACAGACGGACATCGTGAAAACAATAAGTAGCTCCATTCTTCCGCTACTTAATAATAATACCAGCGTTAATTTTTCCGATCGCGAATTGGCAATTTAAATAAAAGCTAAAAAATCGTCATATCGCTTTTTCGAGGTCCACAAAGCAAGCGTAGACCTCTTTTGCATACACCCAGGATTTCTCAAAGATTTGCCTTACAGCGAAGATGTGATCCGTCATGCTTCGGCCAGGTCGGAAACCACACTGCTCCCCCAACAGTTTGGAGTCGACTATTTCTCGACTTCTCTTCTCCAGACACTTTCCCAGGAATGCTGAGCAAAGAGATGCCTCGATAGTTGTTGCATTCTTACTGATCTCCCTTTTTGAAGACAGGGATCACAAATCCTGTCTGCCATTGCTTAGGGGCTTGTCCACATATCCAAGCAACCTGACACACTCGAGTCAGCCACAGGATACCATCCTGATTTAAGGCCTTTAACATCTCGGACCGGATTTCATCATCACCTGCAGCTTTGCCAGTCTTCAGGGACTGAATTGCCCATCTGACTTCTGCTTCAGTGATACTACCGTGACTATTCTCCGCTCCAAAGTGCACCTCATGTGCCTCAGTTGTTGCTGTAACCGGATTAAGAAGAGATGCAAAGTTTTTCTTCCACCTATGCAACACGCTCTCCTCCGTTTTCAGGAGACTCCCATCTGAACTCTTAATAGTTTGTGATGAAAGAGACTTCTTTCCACGGAGGCGGCGCACGGTCTTCCAGAATACCTTGTTTGCCGAACCATAGTCTGCCTCCAATTTCTCCCCGAACTTCTCCCAGGCCTTGGCTTTAGCTGTTGATACAGTCTTAGCTGCTGCTTTTCGTGCCTCAGTGTAGCGCATTCGACTCGAAGTTGACTTATTTGACTAATTTGCTGTTAGCCAAAATTTCTAACAAAACTAATCATCTTTTTTTTATTCCTTCATCTGCACTTTTTAACTCCCCGTTTTTTAAATCAGAAATTGATTTTCTCGAACCTTGTATTTAGAAAATATAAAAGAACCCTATCTTCTTTCTTTTCTCATCATTTTCGATCGAATGATATATCACAGCTTATATGTTGCCAATAATTTTTTTAAGATCAAGTGATTGCCACCCCCACAACTCCGACCCTATTGGGACAATTTGGCCCAAACTTTACAGTAATGTTGATCTTTCTTAGAGGAATCTGCATACCGAATTTCACTCCATTATATGCATAAATACGCGTAGACCTTTTGGTCCCCTCTAATTTACGCCCCGAAACTCCGACCCCAGTGGGCCAATCAAAACCAAATTAAATAGTGAAGGTGTACATGCCCATGGGAAGCTACATTGTGAATTTCAACCTTCTACGTCAAAAAATGCGGAAATTATGAAGGGGACGGACGGACAGACAGACGGACACTGTGAAAAAAATAAGTAGCTCCATTCTTCCGCTACTTTATAATGAGTGAATATCGCAGTTCATATCATCCAGCTGATATTAAAGCCAACTAAAAAACAAAGCCTTCTGAATCACATCATCTAATGTGAAGCCCCCTTCCCTGAGAACTCCATTTTCAATGTGAATGGTTTTGCATTTGTCAAACCCTATTTGCATTTGTATGTCTTTTGAAAAAGTATGTGTAATGTCAAGTAATTGGTGCAATTGTGCTTGTGTGGAGGTGTAGATTTTCATGTCGTCCATATAGAGTAATTATGAAAGCGTATAGTGGCAGCTTTTATTGTCATTAATCGTGTAGCCGTAAGTTGTGCTGTTCAGCCTGTTTGAAAATGCATTTAGTGCAAGACAAAACCAGAGTGGGCTCAGTGAGTCACCCTGGAAGATGCTCCGGTTTATCTGTATTTTGTCAGTTGTGATGGTTTCACTATTGAGTGTGAGGTGTAGGTTAGTTCTCCAATGCAGCATTGTACTTTCTAAAAGTGTATGGTTTATTTTATATAATCGTAGTGTATAAAAAAGCCATGAGTTTGGGGCACTATCAAAGGCCTTTTTGTAATCAATGTAGGCTGCATGGAGTTGTCGATGTTTATTATGAATTTGCCGTGGGACCACACTGTCTGTCAGGAGTTGCTCCTTACAACCCATGTGATTTCTACGGCATCCCTTTTGTTGCTCAGTGAGAATGTTGTTTGTATCTATGTGTGTATAAATCTTGTTTGCGATACAGGAAGTTATTATTTTGTAAAATGTAGGCAGGCATATGATAGGTCTATATTGTGTGGGACCTGTAGTGTTATGTTTCTTTGGTACCATGTATGGTATTCCTTGTGTGAGGAAATGTGGCAATGTCTGTAGTGTTTGCAAAGTGTTGGAGATATGTTTTGCAAGGGCCAGATGAAGACAGGTGAAGCGCTTATAAAAGAAGATCTGAATCCTATCTACATCTGGGGCTTTCCAATTTTGAGTACGTTTAATGACTTATGAGAGTTCATCTGCTGTTATGTCAGAATAAGGCATGTTTGGTAATGTGGATGCTAATTGCTCCTCTTCCCTGATCCAGCTAGCTTCCCTATTATGTTCAACTGAGACAGACCAAAGAGACAACCAATAATGTTGGAGTGCTGTTTGTGTTGACAGACCAGTGTTTTGTGTGTGTGTGTATAATCTTTGTTAAACTGCTTATAGAATGTCTTCTCATTGTTTGCGAATAACTTACTCTGCTGTTTGGCTGAGTGCGTGTTTATTTATCTCTTCAGGCGTTGTGTTTTTGTAGCTAACTTTTGTTTTAATGTGTCCTTATATTCTGTAATGTGTTGATTGTGCTGCTCATGTCTGGTGTGTTTTAATTTTCTTAAATAATTGTGTTAGGCGTTTGTTCTGCTTTGATGAAGTGTTGCTTTTAGTGTACTGTGTAAGCCTACCTAACTGTATTTAGTTCGTAAATCTCAGACTCAATCCGTTTTTGCCATTTAGGTTTCTGTTGGGTGTATAATTTTTGTGTGTGTTGATGGATTGGTTTCCTACCCATTTTGGATATAACTGTAAGAGCCCCAATGTAAATAAGTAGGTGTATATATTCTAAAGATAGATTTTCTTCAATGTACTCTGGTAAGATATACAACTCAAAGACAAAACTTTAGCAATGAGATTAATTCTAATCCCTATTAAACACAAACTTCAAATTAAACAGAAAAAAAGAAACGTGATTATTTTATAGACATTATACTGATGAAGAATAACATTATTACTTCTCAATGCATTATTTACAACACTATTGACGGAGACAAAAGTTTAGCAATGTTTAAATCTTGAGACAAATCTTTAGCAATTTGTATCAAAAAAGTTAACCATAGGTTTCTAACACCTTTATTTTTTAGAACTGCCTGTATTCTACCTGGCATTGAATCAACCAGTTTTTTTACACTCCTCTGCTGAGATATCCACCCAGGCATTCATGAAGCTTCTTTTAGAGACTTCAGAGATGTTAGTTGTGTCTTTCATATTTTTTTTTATTGATCTCCAGATGTTTTCACTGCATTAAGGAGAATTCCCTGTCCATTCCAGAACACCAACATCGTCGGCCACAGCCATTCCTTTGAAAATTTAGCTCTATGAGCTGGTGGTCCATCCCGTTGTTATGCACAATCATTTTCAGGAAAATAGAACAACATTGTCAGAATTAGATGATCATCCATGATTTCTGTATATTTTTTCACATGAACATTGCCATTATTTAGGCAAAGGCTTCCTAGTCCTTCAGCAGTAAGAGAGACACAAAACCAGGAACTGATGAAGGAAATTTAACAGTTCCTGAAATGCATCCAGAAGGTAACCATTCAAGTTACTTACGAATGACAGTTTCTTTACCATCACAAAATCGACACTCATCAGAAATTATAACTTTTTTCAATCCATTACATCCCATTCAGAACATTTTTTCACCACTGGACACCTTACTTTTTCATAGTGTGTGTGAGTAAAATTTGTAGCCCAATTCCTTTATGCATCAAATCGTCCTTTTTGAAGAAAAATTTTTCTTAATTATTTTACACCGTTCTCTTGTTATGTTCCTTGCTATATGCTTAGGCATTCTGGTTATAAAATGTTTCAGCATAGTCAAATTGCACTTTGTTGTTTTTTGTCGACGTCCAGATCGTTTTGTACGTCAATAGTTCCTACTTCTCTGAATTTTGAGAGGGTTCTGGAAACACGGGCTGGGTTAAAATGCAATTGCTTGCAATGTCCCATTGATTCATTCCTTTCTTGGATAAATAAATGACTGCCTACTTAATCAGACTGGTCAGTTGTTTTGCCTTAAGCATTCTGAGTCTTCATACGTTCACTTAGGTACCAGTACTAGTTATGCTACTAAAAACCAACCCATCACCCTTTCAATAAATGTAAAATCTCAATAATTTCAATGTGTTATTATAAAAAATAAGGATTTTTACTCCCCAGAAAACAGAAATTTAAGTAGAAATAAATAACTCTTTCGCCACAACAATTAGGAAAATACACCCTGTAAGATCTTTTCGGAAGCGATTGCTACCATCGTTCAGCAGTCAGGAGCCCCTCTAGTCGGATTCGATGAGAGAACTGCCTGTATAGTGAGGCATAACTGCTAAAATGTCAACTGCTAAAATTGACTAATTTGATTTTGTAAAACTGTCTGGCACCCTTTATCCGGCTGCTTCAGAATGCCAGACCGAATTATTCTTGAATGGCAGGCAGTTAGGTACACTTTGGATCAAAAAGTAAAATTAGATCATTCCGGTTAAATGGACGTCAATTTTTCCGAACTTTGGACTGGTCTGGCAGCCATTTTCAGGCCGAATGCAAATGCCAGACCGAAGAAATTTCAATTAGGGAGGAGTAATCTAAGTAAAAAACCATGAACAAAAATAGATCGTTCCGGTTAAATTGAAGTCAATTTTTCCGAATTTTGAAGGACTGCCATTTTTAAGTTCGGCCGCTTTGGACTGCCAGACCGACCAATTCTCATTTCCCACGGGCAAAAGTGTAAAGGGTATTTAAGTGAATTAAATCTTTCCGGTTAAATCTAACGGGGCTGGCTCTCGGATTACTTGTTCCGCTACTAATTGGAAGCGCAAAATGGCATGCTCCACAACAGATCGGAGGATATCTGTACTGATGCAATGGATTTGGTGTGTGATGCTTGCCTTCAAGCCGGCTAGTTTCTCAATCCGCCCGCTGTAAACAATATTCTTCAGGTACCCCTAAAGCCAGAAATCACACGGGCTTAAGTCGGGGGAACGTGGCGGCCACGTTGTTGGAAAAAGGCGCAAGTCACATATTAGTAATTTGCATATCTTCAGACAATGTGAACCCTGCCATCGCCATCTATCGGCAGATTTTGGAACTATTTTTTTTCTTTCGCAAAACAAATTCCATTGCCTCGCGAAGGTCATTCTGACGAGTAGTTTTCTAATTATCGATTTTTGAAATCGTAACTTTAGTTATAATCACCCTGAACATTGAACACAGGATCTCCGTGAATCTTCATCGGTTATATAGGTAAAAGCTGCTGCGTGACGGCATATTTGCAGCTCTTTTTTCCACATTTATTTGAGACAATCTAAGAAACCTTTGCAGCTAGAGATTTATTTTATTTTTCAAATTTTTTATTTAATTATAGAATTATTATTAGCATGACCTACAAAAGTCTACACGATGCATAGTATATCCGAGGACATCCCAGGACATGATGCAGATAATAGAATAAAACGTCATATATGCCAAACAACGTAGTTTATTCATCAAAATTAGATACAAAGATGTAGGAAGAGTTGCAGAGCAGCATTATTCGATATAACCGCCAATGCGATGACGGAACCGCAATGACGGCGTCAATGCGAGACTGGCAACGTGGGCATACCCGAATTAAATGATCCTTCCGGATGTTGACCATTACCCGGCCAATGGCGGCCTTGACGAAATAAATAGTATTGTGGGAAAGCCGATTAGCTTCCCCTTTGACAACGCCTCGCACGTTAGGGAGGGATTGAGATCTGGCGACTTAGGTGGCCATAAATTCTGTGTGATGAAATCATGGAGATGGGTTGCCATCTATTCTTGTGTTGTAACCGTTTTATATGCAGTTTACAGTCCTGTTGAAATATATCAGGCCTGTCATTGCGAACGTTGTATCTCTAGGGCTACACAACTACTTGCAGCACGCTTAATCGCCGATCCTACAACTGCTGGAAAGGGCTAACGTGTAATTGGCCAATATTAACCAGATCCTGATGCCCTGCAGCACACGCTGTCTCATGGGATGGCGGGCGCGCTTCGATACGATCAGTGAAACTATATTCTACATATTATACTTATAGAGTTGTTATCATAATTAAGTATTCCAGATAAAAAATGACTTGTGATTCACCCGAGGATTTACCAATTGATTACCATTACAAGGAAATATCACACGAAAACAGTACACGTGTATGCGCTTTAGAAATTTACAAACAATCGTACTCAGAGAAGCCCATGGAGTATACATGAATACATATATTTACATTAAATAAATATTAAAAATATTTACTCCATGCAGAAAACTTTCTAAAACAGTTGCTCTCAACTACACCCGCGAAAAATTAGCAACATTGTATTTTTAGGGAATTTGGAAGCATTAACAAAATATTAACAATAATAAAGTCTTAAAAAGATCAAAACACTTCTCAAAGTTGAGCATAAACTTAGGGTGTTGCATTGATTTTTTTTTTTTTGCGATCTAAACAAATGAAATAATGAAAAAATACCAAACCTCAAATTTTTCATTATAATTCTATTGGTAATTGATGTCTGCAATCTGAATATAATTATCTAAGAATAAATACAATAATCTGTTAGGCCTAATAAAAATGTTTAAATCTAAAATTATAAATAAATTTTAAAATATTTAGGAGTGCCAGTTTTTTTTTTTACATATTACAAGGTGCACAAGAGAAAAAGAAAGGTTTAAAAACACTATTCCAAAATATCATGAAATTCATGATGTCTATATTTTAAGTATCATCATAAATGATGCAAAGATTATTATATATAAAATATTTTTAAAAAATCGTGCTAATTTTGTATATGTATAATAGAGTACTGGATATGCGCTTCTCAACCAATTTTGTCATTACAATTTAACTGTAAATACAATGGTATTGGAAATTGCAATTTTTTTTAAATATTACAAGGTGTTCTACATTAGAAGAAAAGGTTGAGAAATACTGTTGTAAAATATCAAGAAATCCATGTATTCATTTTACTTTATTCTTTAAAAAACTCTATATGATTTTTTACAAGAAATTCGTGTAAATTTAATAAAAGGTAGCCTACTCATTATGTGAAAAAATATTCGATCGGATACAATGATAAAAAGATAAAAAGTTTATGCATTCTGTTTTTCACGCTTCGTTGCTCCAGAGTGTTTGTTGGCATATGCACAATCTTTAAGATTATGCAGAGCCTTTCTTTTCCTAGATAGAAGAGATCCCAAAGAGCAAAGATGTATAGTCGTGAGACTTGAGTTCTTGTGGGCAAAATTTGATAGCGCCTCTTTTCCGACTTATAGAGATTCTGCTCTTTCCAGACAAGCATTCTTTCCTTCTACCTATTGCTGTAGGCTGAACACCAATTATATTGGCATGACTTCTACTATATAGTTTTCTGTTTGCTAGATTTTGGAGCAAGACCACTATAGTTAGCATAGGTGTGAAGAGACCGGATTAGACCTGTTTCAGTGGCAGCATATATTTTTGAGTTCATTAGAAACTTTCGAACTGCAGGAACGAAAGTTCCTGGATTATTTTCCAAACCTTCCTCAATTCGTGAGAACCAGTTTTTTTTACTCCTGTTGCTCTTCAGATGTAAGCTCTAGAACTTCCTTAGGTTTAGAAACAATCTTTTGAAGGCGACTTTCATTGTTGGTTTCAATATTTTGTCCCACGGTTTCTTGAAGTAGGCATAATCTGACAAATTTTCTTTCTCATTCGTGCACGCATCCAGCGGCAAAAAACAATTTGCGGGGTAGAGACTGCCCCGTGGCTATAAAAAATATCACTTCTTTTGTCTGTGTGGATGCTAATTTATAACAGGTCATAATTTCATGATCAAGAGATGTCATTACTGTCCAGTCTGGCCGTAGATGCAGGAGCAAAATCAACTCCGTGAGTTATATCAAGAGTGTATTCTCGGTCTCCATTTGTGTTAGAGACAATATAAAATTCAGAATCTGGCCATACTTTTCGTATACTACCTTCAAGGATTTCGATTTGACGGGGCAGCATTTTCCGTAAAACAGACTTTCATATCATCCATTGCAAAAATCAATGAGTCTCTTTTCTGTGTATTATTCGTAGCATGTTAAAATGTAGTCAATAAGCTGTGATACATTAAAAGCCATTACTCTGCCTAATATACAGTCCTTGAGAATCTTGAAGACAACTTCCACACAGTTAGTTGTGTTGCTTCCTCTGAGCATGTAATTTTGTCGATGACAAGTTGCCCAATCCCTGCAGTTTAACTACATTTTCGCACAGTGGTTAACAAACTGAGGATATTTTTTGCTGTCTCCGAAGATAATAAAAGATTGTGTCTTTCATTTGCACCATTTTTATCTAATGCATACAACACGTCTTTAAACAGGTAGTATAGTTCTTGAGGACTAGCTCAGTCAATGTTATGTTTACGATCACAAAGCCAGGACCACATTGCCTTCAAGCAGTGGAACTGAGAGAGAAGAGTAGTGGAATTAGGGAAATTTTCTTTAAGGGTTCTCTTTCTTTCAAGTCATTGTCTATTAAAAAAACTTTGGGTCCCTCTGATCCAAAAAAACGCTTTTCAGGAAGTATCTCCTTTTTTAGATAGTTCAATGTTTGATCAAACAAGTTCGTACTTTCACTGTCAGATATTATTACTGCCAGTGGCAAACCACCAGCCGCAGTAGGAGTTACAAAGACGTAGACTCGATGCCTCTGTTTATCCATGCCATCCGAAGCATCGACCATCACAAGTTCACTCGTTTGATTTGTGACAATCCCCGCCCTATAGATAAGTAGTTCTAGTCTGACACTACGGGTGCTACACAGCGGAGCCTATCATCAGTTCGGAGCATCGATAGAGGAACACGCATTGTTTCATTAACATAAAAACACTTGCTCACAAGATTAAATTAAAGCCACTAATTTATTTCACGTTCCAAAACAATAATTTCTACCATAATATCTGGTGCAGCCAGAGAAAATCAAGAAATCGATAAATACATACAACAGATGAAACTAACTTAAGTAAACTAGAGGGTCCCCTCGATCTAGTCAATAAAAACTTAATTCTAGATACATACAACCAGCCAACGCCTACACCTCCCAAGCCGGAACGTTGGGAGTGCAGTCCCGTAAAAGGAATTCAGGAATTAGGAACTGAAAGTTCCCAGTAGGACCAGTTCACGTGGCTCAAACGGTAGCTGTGAGTCGATTTTCGAAGGGGGGGGGGGGGAACTCGTTACTCTCAGCTGGCCCCACGCCCACGGATTCTCGGCTTCCCAAATATTCCTAAAACACTGACACCCTCAGGCTTCGGGTGATCCCTTTAATTCAACAAGAGGGGATCACAGGAACCCCTGCGGACCGGAAACACGTGGGGTGTTCCTCAGGCTTCACCGAGAACAAGGCACAGGTGCTAGAGCACTGCCCGTCCACACAACTGTGTATTTTCCTCCCACCCCTCACCGATGCACAAATTATCTACCCGTAGAGCCTTTATTTTAAGCCCATCCCCTTTGGTTCACGAAACAACACTCCTCGTTACACTGTATTGCTCACCAAGAGCCAGCCTTAAAATTATCACCTAACATTACAAATAATACATAAGACTTCAAGGAAAAATCAAAACTGTATAATTCTACAGCTTGTTCGTGGTGTTTCCGAACTTTTCTGACAGTTCATATCTGTTCAAGCACATCGTTCTATGGAAAACACCCTATGTTAATAGAACCGACGGGCACACTCCAATGGACTGACAAAAGTCGAAATACGCTGAACGGCGGGGACTCTTCCTCGCGGGGGGGGGGGGGGTGGCAAAAACATAAAAGACAGTCACTCACCCTATATGCAGACATCGTTACTGGCACACGTTATGGGCTTCATTGCCCAGCACAATACCTTGACTGTCGCTGACGACCCTTCAAAATACATTTATGGAACGTTCAACAGGAGACCAAAAAGCCAGTTAAACACAAACCCACATCAACGACTAGAAAAGGTTGTGCAAATAGGTATGGACCGGAGATCGTAACAGCGATGTTCATCTTTTTTCAAACATGGCCGACCGCCATTCCAAACTTCTTCTCCACCAAGACAGGACCTTGCTTCTCCAAGCCTATCGTTAAAAAAAAAACAAACTTGCCAAACATTCCAGGCTCGCAACAGCGTCATGACAACAATAATCAAGGAGAACCTCCAATAAAATAAAAATCCCCCAACAATACGTGAGCGCTGTCGCCTCTTAATGAAAGCGACAACGGCCACGCATCAGCAGGCTAAACTTTCAAAAATCTAACAATTAAATGTATAAAAGCCACATTTTAATATACTATATAAAAGAAAAAAAAATACGCACTGCACTCAGAAATATTCCTCCCTTAAAATGCACACAAACGCAAACACACGCATTAACCCACACTCGTTCGCAATATACGCTCTCAAAACACGCTCTCAATCCTCACTCCACCCACCTCTCTCTCGTCAACCACAAAACAAACAAAATAAACAATAAACAAATCACCCACTCATGAAACCAAAACACACTGCCTCCTCCGATTCACCCATACCCGGGCACAACTCACACAACAAGCACACAAAAACACTCGACCGCCCCCTCCCATTCATTCCACAACCAAAACACAACACTGCAACGCAAATTAAAGTTAAAAAAAACGTTATTAGCTCCCACACACATTCCCAACATAGTTTCACTTAACACAGACACAACCTACTCAAAACATATACACAACATAATTTGCCTCTGCCGGGCGCAGCGCATTATACTGACATTCAAATGTCACAGAT
>JAHWFO010009003.1:11730-24104 GCA_023313115.1 Rhysida immarginata | reverse complement strand
AATACATTGGAATGAAAAAGAATGTAAATTGAAAAAGAATTGTTTAAAGTGAATAAAATATGTGTTTTAAAGAGATTACGTTTTACTACATGTGTCGTCATTGGTCATTGATTAGGGTCATTTGCCCCTTATGCGCACATTTGCCCCTTACTATTGGTCATCGCGGACAGTTGCCCCTTATGCGGCCCGCGAACATTTTTGAAAACGCTTATATGGCCCTCAAGGAAAAACAGTTACCCACCCCTGCCCTACTAGATACAGTGCACAGCGGGACAAGAAAAGGGAGTCTTTGGGCTTTGAGCAGCTACTTCTTGGCATTGAGAGATCACAGTTGCATTGGTATGGCGTTGTGATGCGAATGTCGCAAACTGGTCTTTCTTAGCAATTGCTATTTTCCAAGCCGGTGGTTAGCGACCGAAGGGTCGCCTTATAATCAGATGGCTAGACTACATGAAGAATATGGATTTGAGTCGCTTGGGTATTACCAGTGAGGACATGCATCCCGATGGCAGAAGAACGCCAGCGCTGGAGATCCTTCATAGGGCTGCTGCCCCACTGACCCTAACGGATAAGGGGGGTTTGAGAATTAATTAGGAAACTAAATAAGTATGTATGTAAATAAGTGTAAAACCGATGTTTAGTAATACCAGTGTATCAAGGAATCAAAACTGTTGTGTAACAAATGGTATTGAATAATTAGAAATAAACCTCTGGGGCTGTGGTTATTTTTGATTAGTTTTAATAAGTTCATAAAAATCATTTATCTATTTGGAGTTATTTTTTTGCGTTCCCTTTGAGTTATAATAGAGGGTGTCACAGAACTCTTTTCCCAAATTTAACAGGGCGGTAGAGGGGATGTATACGAAGTCCGTTTAAAAAATAATGAGACTGCTCCAGAAAACTCTTTATTTAATTTTTATTTAAAAATCATCCTTATCACCTTCAAAAGTTTTGAGGCCACACAGAAACGGAGATGTTTCTCCCTCTCGCCGCAACAGTGCTGAAAACAAAATTTCGTCTTTGATGTAACTTTTCAACTTCGGAAAGAGGTAAAAGTAACATGGATCGGGAGATTACAAAGGCTGAGGTACCACTGAGAGTGCTGTGTGATAAGGTCCATTATCGTGATGCAGTATCCAAGTTTTAGTAATGCTTGGTCTTACTCGAAGAACTCTTCTACTTAGTCTCTTCAGGACTTCATGATAAGATTATATATTAACAATTTATCCCCGAGGCACATTTCCATGACACATTAAAGAAACACTCTTCACGCGAACGTTTCGTAATTATAATATAGTAACAATAGGAAGTTGAAAATTACACTGAAGATCGAGCAGAAACTACCACTAGAGGGAGACGCCTCCTGAGTTAGCAGATAACATGCTGTGTATGCATTCTTATAGCTTTTTCAACAGACCTCGCATAAGCACTTTTTGCCAATAAATCCATGGTGGGAAATAACTCAGTGTCCAGACTTTTCATAATCCGGAAAGGTTTTTCGCTGCTATTCCATGGATTTCCGGGGGTTGCACGGGTTTATGCAACACCTCCTAGGAAGAAAGCCTCACAATTGAAACGACATATATTGTTACATCATCATAATTCGACCATTGTTGACCGCATTTCTGCCAATAATAAGCTCTAACTTTGGTCGACTTATGATGATGTAACAATGCATGACTTTTCAGTTGTGAGGCTTTCTTTCAAGGAGGTGTTGGTTTATGAGTGAAAATCCACCCGTTTTTCATGCACTGGATACACACTGAGTGGCCAAATTATTATGACCACTTGACAGTTTTAGGCAAATGAGCTATTGCGTCACAGCTCTGCCGCTAGAGGGCTAGATAGCTATAAAAAGAGAATGCAGGTGAGGTGTACCATCAGTTGCCCTGTGTTTTTTTGCGACGATATGGGCAACAAACGCGATTTAACTGAGTTTGAACACGGGATGATCGTCGGCGCGCGCAGTTTCGGAACCAGTATCAGCAAAACAGCTGAACTTGTGAAGTGTTCAAGAGCAGCAGTTATTAATGTTTACAGAGAGTGGACTACCAAGCAATAGACCGGCTCTCAACGTCAAGAGTGTGGTCGTCACAGGCTCCTCAATGCTCGAGCTGAAAGGAGATTGGCCAGAGTTATCCAGGGCGACAGAGGAGCAACAGTGCGTCAAATAGCGGCATATCTTAATCAAGGACAAATTGTGACCGCCTCTGAACGTACTATTTGCCGCTCATTACACCGTTTAGGCTATGGAAGCCGAAGACCAATTCGAAAGGCTCTACTCTCAGCCTTGAACAAGAGCAGACGTCTCCAGTTCGCCAAGGAGCAAAAGGATTGGACAGTAGATGACTGGAAAAGGGTCATGTAGTCCGATGAGTCCGATTTCAAATGCATCATATAGATGGCAGCGTAAGAATATGGAGAAAACAACACGAAAGCAAGGACCCCACCTGCATCGCCACAACACTTCAAGCTGCTGGCGGCAGTATTATTGTGTGGGGGATATTTTCTTGGCATTGTTTGGGTCCTTTGATTCCTCTGCACGGACGTGTGCGTGCCCAAGATTATTTAAGTATTGTCGCAGATCAAGTACATCCCGTTATGTTAATGGTGTACTCTGACGGGGATGAGGACAATGCTCCTTGTCATAAGGCTGGCATCGTCCTCAGATGGTTCGAAGAACATGCCGGAGAGTTTACCTTGCTTCGTTGGCCTGCACAATTTCCAGGTCTCAATCCCATTGAGAATTTGTGGGATGAGATCAAACGGGCCATCAGGCAGCTGGATCCAGCACCATCGTATCTGCAGGACTTGGAAGGGGCAGTTCTTCAGAGTTGTTCTCAAATTCTTCCTACAAAACCTACCAACATCTCATAGAATCCATGCCCCGAAGAATGCAAGCAGTAATAAGAGCGAAAGGTGGCCCAACACTGTATTAAGGGGGTGGTCATAATCATTTGGCCACTCAGTCTATATCCACCTTTTCCAAGTCTGATGTCATCTGAATCCGCCAGAAGTCTCACTGTGCGTCCGCCATTATAACATGCCCACAGCCATGATGAATGAAGACCATGCCATAGATCAGTGCCTTGGCTTGGTTCTTCTTTTGTATTTGCTTTACAATTTGATATTTAATTCACCATGGGTTTATAATGTGCAATTGTTGTATATTCAAACGCCCAAAAAATCTGTAGTAAATGGAGAGAGGAAGAATGTAATTGAGCAACGAAGCTATATGTTGGTAGTAAGTGCGTGATCTCACGATTTCCCCCTGAAAAATCCTCGTTGTCCTCGGCCGGGATGGAACCCGTGTATTCGGGCATCAGAGGCGATCACGTAAGCACTGAGCCACCGAGGCCGATAAACACCTTTGATTCAATAAAATAATTGTAAAAATCGAAATATGATTTAGGTGGCCACTTCACGTCGCACTTTCTGAAAAATTAATTTATGTTCATAATCTAAAAAAAATTATAAACAGGTTTTAAGGTAAGCAAATAAAGGCTTTTATCCAAATGCTGTCTAATTTTTTTTACCGTCATGCTGCGTTGAAAATAGACTAAAAAATGCAACCGCAACTCGGCATAAACATGTAACTCATGTTCATCACTTGCCGCCAAATATTAAAATTAGAGCATGAATGTTGTACACAATATCCGATTTTTAGGTATCTTTAATTAACGATGCGACATTATAAGCAGTAATGCTAAAATTTAAGAGTAGCTGAGAGGAATCAGAAGACCCCACTGCTCAGAACGTAGCCACTGTATGCGAAAACATATACGATGGCTACGCTCAGACGCATGTTGTAATGGCGGACGCATTCGAAACTTAAAGATGGCCGCGCCCGTGAAATCGAAAGTAAAAAGGTGGATATTTCAATTTATGAATTTAACAATAATACTACCTACAACAATAGAAAAGCCAACAATGAAAATCAACAATCCACTCTTACACTGAACGTTATCTAACACTATAATTCTCTTATCCGTCTGTTCCATTGACGTATATTAAAGATAGACTCCGAATCCTATTGTTGTAACTTGAAGCAAATTGGGAAGCTCCATGCCCAGAATTGTCATGGCTGAAAGTGAGTGAAGATGATACAAAACACATGGCTAAACACGAGAGTAGCTGATTAATAATTCTTTCACACGCCGATCACGGAGTGATAAGTTTATCTTTTCGTTTACTTTGTATTTGAAGTATTTTATTATATATTATAAACAATTTTTTGATCATGGTTTCAATTTCAATTTCGTTTCGATTGTCTTTCAGTAACGTATTTTCATTTTAGTTATGTATATTTGATTTATTTTTGTGGAAAATGATTCCTGATCCTTTTTCTTGTCTGTTTGTACAGTTGTACGCAGAACAACTTTGAATAATAGTTTTGAATTAATAATTCCTTATGCCCAAATTCTTCAAAAACAAAGCAGCCAGACAGCTAATTACTCCAAGGCTCGCTCCTGCCCAGAACTATCATGGCTCAATTTGCTTCACTTTCTGCCGCTGTTAACAATAGAATTCGGAGTCTATCTTTAATATACGTCATTGGTCTGTCCGTCCAACCATAACCACCGAGAGAGAAGGCCTCTGCGATGAAACGTAATGCATTGTTACATCATCATAAATAGGACATTGTTATTCGTATTTCTACCAATAATAGGCCATAAATTTGCCCTAACTCATAATAATATTAGCCCTAACTACCAATAATAAGTCATGTGCCCTAAGACTTTCACCTTCTGGATGGTTACCAGAGATTCTTAATACTAAAGACGAGGCCAACGAGATAACAAGGCCTGGAAGCGAAAAGTCACCTTACCAACTGGGTGCCAGCAACAATCCAACCTTCATTGTTTCCAACAAAAAGAAAAACACTGATTGTTAACATCCAAGATGGAGACAATGAAGGTTGGATTGTTGCTAGCAACCAGTTGGTCGGGTGACTTTTTCGCTTCCAGGCCTTGTTATCTCGTTGGCCTCGTACTAACGAGATATGACATTAACACATTTACCATCGTTGCCTTTGTAATTCCTAAAGCACTGTATAAAGAAAGTATGGACAATCATTGTTGCAGGAATCCATTTTGATTCTTTTTTCATATGATGATTGCTCCTTGTTTTGAAAGTATTCTGCAGTAAATTCAAACTTACAGATTGAATACTTCCTCTTTGACAAATATTAGAGGGAAATTTGCCTGTGAAGCATGAATTTGCTACAAAACAAGAAGCAATCATCATTTGAAATAGGATACAAAATGGCCGCCTACAAGCATGAAATATAAGAACCAACTTCTTACCAGTTGTTAGACATATTGTTATCCATGGCTTAATGGTATCAAGTGCATATTGCTTTTAGGGCATTATCTATAATTAATTACGGTTAGATATATAAACAATGGATTGTCCAATGCTTTAGTAATTCCATGATAGCAGTGGCCTCTGGTGTGGTAGGAAAAAGCAAAAGTTTCGTTCAGATATAGTTTCCTGCAGGCATCACGAGAAACTGACGTCATTATGTAACATGCATAAATGACTTCACTTATTTTCGCAATTTTATAGCTTAGTGACGTAAACCGCATTCATAAACTCTTTACTTTCAAATTTTGATTTATTTAATGTTGGCATTGAAATAAAGAATTGAATTAATAAAGAAAATATTGGAAATTTATTCGTGCTATTGTTAGGTTATCTATCTTAGGAAATAAATAGATACATTTAATAAATTAATTAATAAAATATAATAAGGAATTAACAATATTTAAGAATAAATATTAATAAATAATAAGAAAATGAATAAAATGCAATTAAAAATTAATAAATGCACATTATTTACAAGCATATTCATTTTAGAAACAGAAGTGTAATTATATAATACACGTATACACAGAAATAATAAAAATTAAGGATGAAATTATTTTATAAACTTAAAATTATCTAAAGTTATTATTTCGTATAGTTTTTATTACGTATAACTAAAATATGAAAATCTCTGAAATAATTTAACTTCATTTTTACATTTGGAATATTTTAAATTGAAAATTAAAAAATTGTACGGGGCTGTGTTGGGACACGGCCGCTAGTGAAGTCGTAGAATACGTGTTTGTGGCTACATGGCGAATAAGATATCATAATAAGAAATACTTGCAATATATCATAATTTTTTAAATAGACTCGTTATTTTTTAACCGACCTTAATTATAACTCCTTCACAACTTACAAATCAGTGGTCTGTGATAAGAGAAGTATGACACAAATGTCAACAGACTAGAATTAATATCAAATCTGTAGTACTGCCACCCAATATAGAAGGTGATTCGATGGGCATGTAATCTAAATTGAAACGTTTCTTCACAAAGCCAAGAGCTGTAAGTTTTATATAGCGTATACATTGAAGTCTCCAAATATCATAATTTACACATCAGTATCCACCTCTATGTTGTCTTTGATACCTGTAGCTGCTGTTGAATATTTCATCATCGCACTGAAGAACAACATTGCCATATCAAATATCGAACATTAGGATGATTTTAAACAATGCCTAGTATAAATCTCGCCACACTTTAACCATACAAATATTACCGATACCAGCGTCAATCAGTCAACTATAGTTTGACCAGTCTATCAGTGTACGTTCGCATTCGGTTAAAGAGTTAATATTTCTGAAGATCGCAACACCGCCTGCTTTCCTATAACTTATTACATCATGTTTGGTGAGTGCAACGGATCTCATACAACCAGACTAATTCATTTGTGTCCTCAATTCGAATCCATCTATATGTACAGGTTCACCAGCATTCATTCAAGTCTCACTTATTGCCAATAATCAGATGTAATAAGTACTGTGCATGCGCTACGAAATACTGTGCATTGGATTAAATATAATCCATCTATACTAGTTACTCTGTTCAATCCAAACATTAAAAGTTGATTATATTCTGATATGTTATAATTTTAGAAGATATGATCAAATGTAGCACCTTGGGATTTAAGTACCGCGATCTCAGCGATTGGCACCAATAGGAACTGTTCACGTTTACATTTGTCGTGCCACCTAAATTGATTTCGCTGTACGTTTAATGAGCGCTGTCCATTTCAAAGAATCATTTATGTTATCTTTGAACTTGGAAATCAAAGGTGGCTTACATTTGATTCGTGCCTATTCCTTCATTTGGCAACTAAAATCTTAAACGACAGATGCATTGTTTTTGCTGATGTTGTTTACTCGTTTCTTTTTATTCGAACTCACAACCATAACCTACTACACCCATCTCTTTCACATGTTGTACAGGACTGAGCACAGGGTCAATAAGCAACATTAGAAAAATGGTTTCGAACATTTACGGATTTGCTCAATAGACTTATAATGGGAACAATAAATGACTATAACTCGGAAATTCCTTGATGTCTGCCGCTGATATTTGTCACGCACTTATCCAAGGAGCTCGTCTTCGTGTCATATAAAATTAGCTTCCTTTTTTACGGTCCTTTGTGAGTACACCGATCGCACCTTTACAAATCCATCGTCCACATCGATGTTCACTCTCAATATGTACGGTGAGTCAATAGCCAAGCATGTAGGATATTGCAAGCCTCGTAATCCTACATTACCCATCTTGTGTAGTTTTGTTCTTGCTGGATCTAATTCACTTCTGCGGCCATAACCATTAGTATTATTACTGGCAAAACAACTTATTACACATGATAGCATTCTTGTTGGGAGCATCAACGCTGTTGTTGCGATGAAACAGCCTAACTACATCGGGCAATTTTTCCGTGCACTATTGTTTACTTTTAAATTTTCTCTAAATCAACTGTTTTCTCCTGAGGAAGCAATCTTTCACCATTGCCGATCCTGGTCAGTATAGTTGAGAATATTTCATTACTCTGGCACTTCACTCGTGACAAGTGAAATGAATTGTCGATGATATTGGGCATTACTCGTCTGAACTGATCACACTTATCTCATCAATTATTACACATTTCACAGAAACGAATTGGCGATATTATTGTTGTAGGACCTTAGGATTCAATCCACTGACCCTTTTGCTCTGCGGTGTGATTCTAAATACAGAGTGTACAGGTTCTAAACAGGCAGAGTGTTCCCGTTCAATTAACTGCAGCCTTACCACTGGACGCACAGACTATATAAGCATTACGAATTGTATTCTGCCGTTGTCCGAATCAATTTAAGATTTAATGTTTCCATGATTAATTTCTATCGTAAATATTTTGCCATTGCCAGCAGTACGGGCCAAGTACACATGTATGCATTCGCTATCGCGTGTGCATATTCTGGGTATAAATTCTAAGATCAAATCTCTCTGTTCACATTAGTCTGCAGGTGATTGGACATCACATTGCTACACTTTCTTACATGTGCGATGGCCTTGCCGGTCTCGTATTCGAATTCATCGTTGTTCTCATAACCCGTCTCGCCAACAACACTTCGCATGTACTCATCTTTCATTTTGTTCTTTGCAACTTGTTTGCAATGTCGTCGTCTTTCTTGCACAGTTCTCTAAGTTCTTCCATCAATGCATCTACATCTGTTACTTTCGTATTCTTTCCTTTTGGCTAAATTGTTCACCTCGTTCGCATCGTATAAAAGGATGAATTTGTGTACATCTAATACATATACAACTTCATTGTGAAATGGATAGAACAATGTTTCACGACTTTTTCTTAAAAGATTTTGACTTTTGCAAGGTGATGTGAAAGAGAAGGGAGGAGGCGGTAAAGTAGATAAATAATACGTTTAATCGTAATCAATAAAAATTTGAAATACAAAATTGTAATTATTGTAAATTCAAAGATGATTAATCCCTGGATGAAACGACTGCAAGAATTGAGCAAATGTTCGATGTCCGTAGCCTACGCATCCTAATCCTGATGCCCATCCAGTTCCTGTGTGAATGTAGTGAGGCGTCGGGTCAATCCTAGACCTATCCTTCCGTCGTTCGTTTGAGATTTCGAGTGATGACCTCTCAGTGCCGGGCCGTACGTTCCTGTCGAAATCTTCTGCATAGGAATAAACAAATCGAACAACAAAGATTAGCAGAGTTAATTTCCACCTTGCTAATTAAAGAGCTTATCTATTTCGAATGAGAGCTTGGAGTCCGTATCTGATCGACACTTATAAAGGCGAGCATGAATTGAGAAGCAAAGATAGTTTGACACTTAGTCACATCATTGATAATAAGTTCTAATGCTAGGAATCCATAATTCAAACATATTACCCTTTAACGGATGCAGAGCAGCAAAGCGCAGCTCGCAGCGCGAGATCTCAACGCGGAGCGCACTTGCGGAGCCTGCGATCTCCGATCGGGCTCGGGCCAGGTCACCGACGTGTTCGGTCCTCCTCGTTGCGTTCCGTGAGCTTCCCTCTCGGCTGGCGTGAGCGATGCAGATGTCCCTTGGAGTGGTCTCCGTACTTGCAAATGTACCCAGTGGTTCCTCCTTCCGGACTACTACTCTGCACGGCTCCTCATGTTTGATTAGATTTGGGTTCGGCGGCTTCTCAGTTCCAATGCGGGGCAAACCTTCGTCTTCCTCGATATTTGAAGAGAAATTATTAATTAAAGCAATTTCAGAATTTATACGACCTGTCTCGTTGCTTTGTTTCCTCGATCGGCTGGGGTGCTTGACGAAGCTGGAGCGGCTGGGTACTTCTTTGAACGGCTTTCTTCTCGAACTTCCAAATTACTAAGCAATGGATTAGTAGTGTACCTTCTTTTCCTCCAAGCACGACTTCCACGAGAGTTCTCCTTGTCTCGCCGTGGCTGACGGCTGCTATGCTGGGCTTGACGTTTACCCTCTAAATTCCTGGGGCAACTGTTCCTCGTCTTCGGCGTAGATACCTCTACTCGGTTCCAGGCTGTTCGCTGTCCTTTCCATCCATTTGGCTTGGTCGGGGCTCGTCCTCGTTCCTTAGTTCCGTCCCGCTGTTGGAGCTGGAGCAGATGGCGTTTGCTCCAGCGAACACCCTTAAAATGATATTGGAGCAGGGTGCTCAGGCGCACATGCTTAAAGCGTAATAAACGCCTCAGTTTCGAGGCTCGTTTTTCCACTGGAAGATCATCAGAGGTCTAAGGGGAACACGAAGTAGTGAACATAATTATTGTTATGGTCCCCTCCGATGACCTCACAAAGGCGTTTGGATGTTGCAAAACGCCTTTTAAATACTAATGGACCTAGGCGATACCATTCCAAGAGGAGGAAGGACCGCAGATTTGATGATCCTTTTTTCCACACAGATGACGGTGTGGAAAAAATCCCCCTCGATCTATCCACTCTAACCATCCAGAGTTCTCTATTCATGAACATGATAGGTATCGCTAGATCCAATTTCAACGAATCACCGGTGGATTCATCCATCAGGAATCGCACAAACTGATAAGAAATCCCAGGCAGATTGTAATGAAGACAAAGCCGATTCCAGATGGATTGTGCAAACGAGCACTCGAAGAATATATGGCTTATGGTTTCGATGATGCCACAATGTAGACAACCAGCAGACCTGACCACCCTCCATAGATGAAGACGTTGAAGGGAGTAAAATCCGTGGTGCAGCAACCACCATTGTATGGAGAACACAGTTCCGTCAAAGGCTACTGATTTTAATGCCTTTAAAAAGGTTGACCACGGATAATCTGGACAGAGACGAAAGATGTCGGTAGTCTCGCCCTGGTCAGATTGCTGGAAAAACCAAGATAGACGCAGATTACCCCATTCTTGGTAGTCTAGTTGTCGTAAAGCTGGTAGAAAAGTCACTAGGTCCCCTTGAAAATGATGGTAAATCAATGGGTGATGCACATTAGTAGTTATTGGCAGCAAGTGAGGTAATGGTATCCTATTCACTTTAAAGAACACTCGTAAGTATACAAATACAAAGTTCGCCCATAAAGGTGGGGGAAAGAGAAAAACACGAATCATTGCAGCAAGCCTTGCTGCAATGAGGTATCGCCGGATCTCGGGCAGGCCTAACCCACCCTTTCAAACGGAGTGAAGAGAAACCCTGCCCGAACAGGATGACGCTGAACAGAACTCCCCCACACACAATTAACAATAGCACTGCGAACTTTGTGGAGCATGTTTGCTGGTGGTAAGTGAATAGGCACTTAGATGACAACAACGATAAGATATGAGTCTACACAAACCGCACCTTGACAAGCATCGATGTGGAAAACCAAAATTTCTTGTCAAGGCGGGCAATACATTTATCCACCACTTGCTTCCAATGGATAGAGTCCAAGTCCGATGAAAAGGAAAAAATAAATCCAAGCACTGTGATCTGACCACACCATGTTATTGGGAATGACTTGAGCAGGCGGAGGAAGGGCTGGAAATTCTTCCTCCGGAAAGATGGATTCGGATAATCCAGATGCGTCTACATCTTCTTCTGCAGAGCTCACCTCCTCAACCATCTAGATGTCGCTTGATGGATCAGGAGAGAGGGCGCCATCTTGGACTTTCGATGGGGGAGGAGTAGATGGTATCTCCTCCCTAGGTTTCACAGATAGTGGCGCTTGAGGTGGTGGCATCTCCTTCCTAGATTCCATAGGCGGCGGAGATGGCGTCGTACGCTGCCTTCGAGGTGGGCGTGAAGGCGTCGTGGCTCTGCTCGGCTCTGGTGACTTGGGCGGTGATGTCATCTTTGGAGGTTGCTGGGGAGACACCCCTTTAGGCGATGATGGAGCTGCTGGTGATGCAAACGTCCTCTCTGGGCACTGATGGAACTTGTTGACTACTTTGTTGCAGTAGTCACACTTCTTCAGGAGAGGACAGTCTTTTCTAACGTGAGACGTCTTTTTGCAGTACCAGCAGCACTGCCTTTAACCCTTGTAGGACACGGAGACGCGATCTCCGCGCATTACAACCTTGGATGAGATGTCTCTCTCTAAGTCCATGTAGACTACGATGTCACCCGTCTTCTGAAGAGGAGAATCGGGGTGCTGAGGGTACGAAACCCTATGCACCACACCGTAGTCGGACATGAATCCTTTGAGATACTTCTCAGTCACCAGCAGCGATGCACCCCGGATAACGACTGGTACATATCCGGGTTCTGCATAGCTCAGGTGGACGGTGGTCTGCCCAACCTTGATGTTATCAGCAGACACAATACGGTCTGCCACATTACGTTGCCTACAGAGCATCCTCGACTCAGTCGGGGTAAGCCTCTGTAGGACCAAGACAGCGGGATCGCCAGACAGGAGTACAGGAGGTATACTCGTTTTGGAGTATAACTCCTTCATGAACATGCCTACGGAAAAAGGCCCGTCGGCAATCATATTCACCATGTTCTCCATGGTGAATAATAAGAGTCACAAAGAGTTCGGGGGGGGGGGGTGAATCCTCCCCCGGGG
>JAHWFO010009003.1:0-11630 GCA_023313115.1 Rhysida immarginata | reverse complement strand
GTCCAAGAAGTAAAGTCACTTACAATTTCGGAGCACAAACACTACTCGCTGTTTAGTGCCGTCCCGCTGTTGGAGCTGGAGCAGATGATATTTGCTCCAGCGAACACCCTTAAAAAGATCTTATAACAGGGTGCTCAGGCGCACATGCTTAAAGCATTTTTTTTCCTGAAGCCTTTCATAGGCTTCAATGCCTTAGTAAACGCCTCAGTTTCGAGGCTCGTTCCTCCACCGATAGGTCATCAGAATTCTAAAGGGAACGTATAAAGATGGGCATAATTATTATTATGGTCCCCTCCGATGACCTCACAAAGGCGTTTAGATGACGTGAAACGCCTTTTAAAAACTAAAGGACCTAGCCGATACCATTCTAATAAGAGGAAGGACCGTAGATGACAGTGTGGAGAAGGTCCCCCTCGATCTGTCCACTCTTGCTGACCAGAGTTCTTTATTTAAAAACATAATTGGTACCGCTAGATCCATGTTTAAAGAATCACCGGTGGAATCATCCATCAGGAATCGCACAAACGAGTAGGATATCCTAGGTAAACTATAATGTTGACACAGACGATTCCAGATGGATTTGGCAAACGAGCACTCGATGATACCATAATGTAGACAACCAGTAGATCTGACCACCCTCCATAGATGAAGACGTTGGAGGGAGTAAGATCCATGGTGCAGCAATCGCCATTGAATGGAGAACACAGTTCCATCAAAGGCAACAGTTTTTATTGCCATTAAAATGGCTGGCCACAGGTAATCTGGACAGAGACGAAAGATGTCGGTAGTCTCGCCCTGGTCAGACTGCTGATAAACCAAGACAAATGCAGATGACCCCATTCTTGGTAGTCTAGCTGTCGTAAAGCTGGTAGAATAGTCACAAGGTCCCCTTGAAGAAGATGGTAAATCAATGGGTGACGCACATTAATAGTTATTGGCAGCAAGGGTGGTAACGGTATCCTATTCACTTTAAAGAACACTCGTAGATACATAAACACAAAGTTCGCCCACAAAGGTGGGGGGGAGAGAAAAACACGAATCATTGCAGCAAGCCTTGCAGCAATGAGGTATCGCCGGATCTCGGGCAGGCCTAACCCACCCCTTTCAAAGGGAGTGAAGAGGAACCCTGCCCGAACAGGATGACGCTGAACAGAACTCCCCCACACGCAATTAACAATAGCACTGCGAACTTTGTGTAGCATGTTTGCTGGTGGTATAGTGAATAGGCACTTAGATGACAATAATGATAAGATGTGAGTCTGCACAAACCGCACCTTGACAAGCATTGACGTAGAAAAACAAAAATTCCTGTCAAGGTGGGCAATACATTTATCCACCACTTGCTGCCAATGGATAGAGTCCATGTCCGGTAAAAAGGAAAAAATAAATCCATGCACTGTGATCTGACCACACCATGTTATTGGGAATGACTTGAACTTGACGAGGTTGATGGTACTCCCCGTCGAAGTACTGAAGAGATCGAAGGTTTCTTTGTAAATGCTCAGGGAATATGAGTCAGAAGCAAACAACACAAGCTAATGTTCTTTTTCCACGATGTCTGCGTAATGGTGCGGTTTGATGACACGATCTCCGCGCATTACAACCTCGGATGGGATGTCTCTCTCTAAGTCCATGTAGACTACGATGTCACCCGTCTTCTGAAGAGGAGAATCGGGGTGCTGAGGGTACGAAACCCTATGCACCACACCGTAGTCGGACATGAATCCTTTGAGATACTTCTCAGTCACCAGCAGCGATGCACCCCGGATAACGACTGGTACATATCCGGGTTCTGCATAGCTCAGGTGGACGGTGGTCTGCCCAACCTTGATGTTATCAGCAGACACAATGCGGTCTGCCACATTACGTTGCCTACAGAGCATCCTCGACTCAGTCGGGGTAAGCCTCTGTAGGACCAAGACAGCGGGATCGCCAGACGGGAGTACAGGAGGTATACTCGTTTTGGAGTATAACTCCTTCATGAACATGCCGACGGAAAAAAGCTCGTCGGCAATCATATTCACCATGTCCTCCACATGGTGAAAAATAAGAGTCACAAAGAGTGCGGGGGGGGGGGGGGTGAATCTTCCCCCGGGGTTACCGGGGGGAGGGTCACTAGAGTCACAAGGTTATTCACGCGCGCGTTGAAGATGACTAGATGCGGCGTGAATAATCCTAAGTCCAAGAAGTAAAGTCACTTACAATTTCGGAGCACAAACACTACTCGCTGTTTAGTTCCGTCCCAGGCGGCTCGTACTCGCTCTCTTCTTTGCTCTACCTTTTCCGTCGTCTTCATCGAGTTTTTAAAGGGCAAACTACTTTGAATAATTTCGTTCCTGACGAATGGGCGGCCTCCAGCATTCCTCCTGCGTCTATGGGCGCTTCGAAAAATCTTCGAAGGAGGAGAGAAGTGGCTGACGTCATTTTCCACCCAACACGATGCTGTCCCCGCTCGATGTTGCTTAACTTCTGCTTTCATCGTCGTCTGCTTCTTTCTTTTGTCAGATGGCTTCCTATTCTTCGGGAATCGATCTGTAGGCCTTGAGAAGCGATCTGACACAATGTAACTATTTCAGGCTTGTAATTGATTGTGCCATCGATGCTGTAATAACGGTATCTAATCACTCTGTACCCACATTTCTGCGTCTATATGTACTGATGTTTGAACTAAAAATGTTATAAGCTTCATCGTTTTTGATTCATAGATTTAGCCTGTTGAATTTTCATCTAAATCTTCTTTGTCGATCACTGCACGTCTCTTAACTTTTTTGTATCTGCTCTGGCAAAACAGTCGAAATGTTGGCGACTAGTCTACAAATGTGGCTCATGAAGTTCTTTTTTTCATCATTGTTACGGGTAACAATGGCAACTATTTTTTCTTTGTTGCCGTCTTGCCATAGCATAAAGTTTTGTTGTTGCTTTTGTTTTTTTAGTTGTTATTCCATTTGCATTAGAGCCAGAGCTGTTTTTTTTTGTTCCTGGTAATTCTTTGTATTTATATGCTACCCATACATCTTACTCGCCCACATTCGCCTCTCCATGCAATTTACTTCGCACCTCTTCTCTCTTGAACCCGCATCAATTCAATTTTTTAGTTTATATTACTTGTATCAATTTGGAACTCAGCGAAATCATCATCGTTGAGCAAGAGTTACGAATATTCTCACATACGGCATCAACATTTATGGTCCTTAGAGCCGGATAGATATTTCTTCGCCCACCTTGCAAATCAGATTGCCACTTCCTTCGCATCAGATATATCTTTTCATCCGTATTGCAGTATGGAACTATCTCTAACCCTAATCAAAACAAAAGAGAATTTCGCGATGCTCATGCATGAAATGCAATAAATTCATGATGCAGCGTGCGAAATCCAATATTCTAACATAGCAATAGAAGCTCTCTTCCAGCCCCTCCATTTTGGTCCTTCGAGCCGGATAGGTATTGCCCACTTCGCTCGCACCGGATTGATATTTCGCCCACCTTTCAAACTAGATCGCCACCTCATTCGGATAATTGCGCCCACTTTACGTCATCTAACTGTCAAGGTCTGATAATGGCTGCGCAAGCTAGGCTTAAATTAATGGAAGGATAATGTTCAGCGTTAATGCACGAGCTGCAGAATATCAACAAACTAGCTGGAAACGTTCAACAATCTACCACTTCGACAACTAGCCGATCACAAGATAAATTCCTAGAGGCTCACTAACCGGTGAGGAATCAAGGGCAACGTTTTTTGAATTATTAGAAGAGCGCAACCTTTTAGAGATTTCACTGTATTCAGAGTTCGTCCCGGATTTCACTGAACGGGATATGGTAAACGAGCTATTTGAAGAAATTAAACGCACGCAGATGTTTCTGGATGATGCTAGACGAGCCCAAGTAGTTACAGAAAGGAGCTCCTCCGCGCAAAAAATTGAGCTTCCACCCGTCATCCTTCCGGAATTCGACTGAACGCAATACAACGAGGTACTCTTGCAAGCGATTAAAAGCTCGAACTTTCCCTCTACCAGCAAACGTTGTGTATATTGTAGCAATGCCGATCATGTTAACTTATATGCGTGTTCGGCGTTTAGAAAGTTACCTGCGAGATCTCGATTTTAATTTGTAAAAGAGAATGCACTGTGCATCAATTTCGTGCAAATCCTTTCGTGTTTGTCAGCACTGTCGAGCCAAACACCATTCTTTACTACATTTTGATAAGCAACTAAATATTCCATCTATGAACCTTACTTTTGCAAGTATTCGTAATCAGACTCTTTCTTCCTGGGCCTTGCCGTCCATAAGTAATCGTAATTTAACGCAAGCTCACAGTTCAATGCAAACCCCAACTATTCCATTCGTGGACTCTTCATCGAGAAGTAGTTGAACTCAACGTCACATTCATAATAAAGCTGTTTCTTCTATAAAATAGTCGTCTGCTGCCAATGGCGATTCAAATCCAATTTCTGGAGACTTTCAGAATCAAAAACTTCCACAAGATGATGAGCCATTGAATTACACACCCAGAGATATATATTCGAGTGCATGTATGTCGTTTCCACATCAAAAACTGCCAGCTAATTCACCCTCGCAGCAATTGCAACAACGAACATTTGTGAATTGAACGCCATTCCAGCAGAAGGAGCATCAACCACCCCTCAACTAAACTGCATCTCGGCAACAGAGACCTCAGCTGCCACTGAATCGGGCTCCATCTCGGAAGCAGATGCAATTCAGTCAGTGCCCACTACAATCGCAGATACAACCAAGCCAGTGTCCATCGCAAAAGCAGATGTAGTTGAGCCTGTGTCCACTGCCATAGTATTTGCAGTCGAGTCAGTGTCCACTGTCAATAATACTCTAAGAAAAAATGCACTGGCATCAACTGCTGTAACAGTTACAATCTTTAATGCAACATCAGGCGCTTCGAGTCCACCGAAGCCTTCCTTATCACAAACTCTTCAAGTATAATCGCTACCAAATTTTCCCCAACAGCACCCGCAGCAAACCAACATGAAGATTCATTGCAGCTCCTTTCATCGCAGTATTTCCAACGAGTGCCGCAAGCTTATTTAATAAACGAGGAAAATTCGTCGATGAATTTGACACTCGTTCAGATATGCCATTGTGGACTGTTAAGCTTACTTACTTACTTACTTTTCAAACCCGCTTATCCATTAGGGTCGCGGGGGCAGCAGCCCTATGGAGGATCTCCAGCGATCGCGATCTTCCGCCATCAGGCGCATGTCCTCCCTGGTAATATCCAAGCGACTCGAACCCAGATTTTCCATGTAGTCTAGCCACGTGGTTCTAGGCCGACCCCTTGGTCTCTTACCCACCGGCTTGGAAAATAACAACTGCCTAGGAAGACTAGTTTGCGGCATCCGCATCACGTGGCCATACCAGCGCAACTGAGAACTCTCAATGCGGAGAAGTAGCTGCTCACCACCTAAAGATTCCCTTATTGTGCTGCTGTAAACTCTATCTAGTAGGGTAACACCTGCCACACCTCTCAGAAATCTCATTTCGGCCGCTTGTACCCGCGATCGCACTCTTTCGGTCATTACCCAAGCCTCATGACCATAGGTGAGAATGGGGACAAAGATAGATTTGAAGACAGAGAGCTTGGCTTTGTTACCGAGCTCGCGTTTCGTTACCACGGATCGCCACAGTTCACGTCTGACACAGCTTGCTGCACCGATCCGAGCATCCAATTCTTTCTCCTGCCGTCCATCACTCGTGAATGCAATCCCGAGATACTTGAATTTCTCCACCTGTCTCAATGAGGCTCCCCTAACATGGAGGGCGCACTGAGCAGGCTATCTTGAAAGGACCAGAACCTCGGTTTTAGCCACACTGATCTTCATCCCAGCAGCTTCATCTGGGACTGTTAAGCCAAATAGCAAATTGCTGTTGCCTCCTTATATTTTCTTAGGTTCAATTTCAGCTAGCATTTAATGTTGCAATGAAATTTCTTATTTGGTTAAGAGAAAATCAAGTGAATTGTCATCTGCTCTTCTCTTATTTGCAACAGCACTTTCTTTGAGATTGCAATCTTGCAGTCATCATACTTCGATGTCTGCATTCGCTCGCTCGCAACTACAGTCTTCATTTTCAGAAGTTGTAGTCTCGCGCAATCATCGTTCCTCGATGTCTGCTTTCTAGCGCTCGCAACTGCAATCTGCTTATCCTGAAATTGCAGTCCTTTGGGGTATTCATACTTTGATGTCTGTTTTCGCAAATGCACATCTGCAAACCATATCTATGGCATTACAATTCTCTTTGTTTTCCCACAGAGCTGTAAGTTGTTCTGCTGTGTGTTTTTTTTTTTTCGCATAATATTCCTGTGCTTAACTTTCCCGCTTTCGATTTGTAATTCTTTGATTTACACTCGTTGTAAGATTTATAAATTCATCTTAGAGTTTGAAAAGTCAACCTTTTCAAGCCGGGGGAGTAGTGTTAAAGCCAGAAGCCTGTATTTTGGTCATTGTTACAGGTAACAATGGCAACTGTTTTTCCTTTGTTGCCATAGCATAAAGTTTTGTTGTTGCTTTTGTATTTTTAGTTATTGAATTTGCATTAAAGCCAGAGCTGTTTTTTTGTTCCTGGCAAATCTTTGTAATTATTTGCTACCCATGCACCTTAATCGCACACATTCGCCTCTCCGTGCAATTTACTTCGCACCTCTTCGCTCTTGAACCCGCATCAATTCATTTTATTAGTTTATAATATTATATCAATTTGAAACTCAGGGAAATCGTCATCGTTGAGCAAGAGTTACGAACACTCTCACATCTCGCATCAGCAAATGCTTTTGTACTTTCTGTCATCCAACGTGAACTCAGGACATCAATGGCCCCCTGCTTATGCCAAGTAAACATAAAACGCGCAATGACACCACTCACAAGCATGCACAATGTCAACAGACATGATGGGTCCATGGATTCAATTTGTTTATGCGAAATACCCTGCTTTGTAATGAAACTGACCCACCCACAAGGAATTATCTGAATGAGCCAAAAGTAGGTATACAGCAAGGGATACATCTGAACACACATTTATTACGTAATGGAGCCGAGACGTGCACTCGTTTGGACAGGGTGTCCCAACGGAAAGCATCATCAGGAGTTTGTGGCATCACCTCTAGCGGCGATGCATTGTTCCAGCCGCAGGTGTAGGTGATCATACAGGTGGCGAATGTCATCTTGGGGTACGTCTGCCCAGACCTGATGATCTGCCCAAATTCTTTCTACTTTACAATTCTAAGCAGATTGCTCAGTCTAATTCTTTCAAATATTTGGGCATATATTTAACTCATAATCTTTCCTGGGATACCCATATTAACGCCCTTGCCCGCACACTAAATCAACGCTTAGGCCTTTTCTCCCGCCTTCATTTTCTTCCCCCAAAAGTTCTCCTTCTTCTTTACAACACCATGATTCACTCCTCACTATCTTATGGTATCCTATTTTGGGGTGCAACCACTAAACTTAACATTCTGCGCCTATTTAGATTACAAAAATGGTTCGTCCGCATTTTACTCAAACTTCATAAGCCAGCCCCAGTTTCTCACCTTTTCAAAATTTTAGGAATATCTCCAATACATCAACTATACCCTATAAACCTAGCAATTTTCATTTTTAAATCGCTCAACAATAATATTGTAACCTCCCTTCCGCATTCACCGTTTATAACAAACAATGCCCCTCCCTACAACACCCGCCAAGCTGACTCTGTCCAAAAGCCATTCATAAAGCACAACTATCAACTTAAATGTGTTTCCATTTCAGGCAGAAAACTTTGGTCCTCCATACCCTTAAGCCTCCGCATCCTAACGAATTTCACAACTTTTAAATCTCGCATAAAGAATCATTTCTCCACTCTCCACAATAATTAACTAATTTCCTATCGCACAAGACCTGTCCTCTCATATAAAATTATAATCACCTATTGTTGTACACTATCTCTTTATCCCCATCCTGGGACCTACCTTGTCGGCTCCTGGCCATACTGACCCAGGATGGATGAATGTACTTTTCCATAGATTAAATAAATAGATTAAATAAATAAATAAATAAATAAATAGAAATGGGTCATGGAGATTGCGGTGCGATCGTCCCGCGGTCCCACACGTAATCAATTGGCGATAAGTCTGGGGACCTCGCGGGCCATGGTAGGAAGTTGACATCATGCACACTTGCCATGCTCATGTTTGCAGTGTGCGGTCTGGCGTTATCCTGCTGAAAGACTGCGCCGGATATGGTCTGCAGAAAGGGCGGTAATACGGGCTGCAGAATTTCTGTCACGTACCGTGCTGCTATCAGGGTGCCTTGGATGGTGACTAAAGGCGTTCTGGTATCGTAGGCGATTTGTGTTGGATGGTGACGGGTGTTGGTCCATGATGGCGATACCAGATGCATTGTTTATTGGCACGTTTCAATGGTCTGCGTCACACCCGTCGGCGTCTGTCGTTGGTGTCCAAACAAAAGTGGGATTCGTCGGTGAAGACTACCGGGCGCCATTCCATTCGCCAGCCCACTCGTTCACGACACCATTGCAGTCGTATCGCGAGGCGCGCTCAGGTATCAAAGGAAGACACAACAATGGACGCCTGGCAGTTATTGTCGCGGCGTGTAACCGGCGTGCTATTGTGGCTATTGACACTGGAGCAGTACTGGGAATAGTGATGTTGTCGCGTGGTTGCCGCAGGGTGATAGTTCTGTCCGCTAGCGCTGTTCGCAGTATCCGCCTATCGGTACGAGCTGACGTGCTTTTCCGGGCCCCAGAGCCTGGTCTTCTGGCATGTGTTCCTCTTGCCATTGCCTCCAACATCGGCCTACCGTCCGTGCGTCTCGCGACACATGGATAGCATTCCGTCTGGTTGACCATCTAGCTTCGGAGAAGCCAACTTCGTTCAAAGTCCGTTAATTGTGTGAACGGTTGTCGTTTTCGTCGTCGCGGCATTGAGCGGATTACAGTACTGTACAATCAGGAGGCAGTTGCTTCCTTCTTACTACATGAAACGTCTCGCACAGGTGTCAACTGATGAGCCCATACAGGCAACCGGACACCCCCTATCAACCCAAATGTTTAATGTCCCGTGAACATGCATCTAATCGTTTACTAGTCGGAGGTAGACGAACCCCCCCCCCTAATAAATATGGATAAGGTCGGATAACTCCTTGCTGGCGGGGTATTTTCAATATAAAGCAGTGTATGTGTCTGCCATCAAAAACCATCGAAATAAGGGACCTTTTTTTAGTCCAGTCAAAGGTGCAATGCTTGTGTTACTAAGCGCACAGAAGGCGCGCTTTCGTCTTCGTCTCCAATAAGAACGATACATGATGCGGTCGTCGGTCGTTGTACTCCAATGGTACGTTGTGACAGGGATGTCTGAGAAACAGGGTTAAATTAGTAAAAAGACAATTGAGAAACATTGTCCTGTATGTTCATCCCAGATGTGATTATTGTAGTAGTTGTACACAAAGCATGCCTCCCTACCAAAGCATGCCTCGTCCGTGAACAAAACGCATCGAGCAAAGCCAGGATCCGCGGCTGCATTGTCCAGGAATCATTCATTAAACACCCTAGATAAAGTTGTTCCGGTAAAAAATTGGCAAATGATACATGAGGGCACCCATGCACGTCGTGCAGGTTCGGGTCGACCAACAAACACCACATCGGCTTGCGCAAGTCTAGTCAGCCTGGCTGACCTCTCTCATCAACGAGGGATTTTCTTCGACTGAAGTGCCCGCAGACTCGAGGTGTTCTTGTGCACTAAACCAGTCTCTATACGTACCACACCCTTGCGAAGACTGTTGTACGATAAAAGTTTAGAAGAATTGCAGTCTCAGAGACGCTAATTTGTCCAGCACTTCGTGCACTTACGATCATGCGACGTTCAAAGCTAAAGCTTAAATCTTTGCCCTTTCCCAGTATACTTATGATTTTTAAGCCTAAATACCGACAGAAAGGTTGGTAAGCTGCATTTATAACCAAAATAAGTCACGTGGCTTGCAGCGAAGTGAATCCATGGATGAAAGAAACAGGATGGACGACTTCCTATACTTCCCCAGCAAGTTTGATTTCAAAGCGACATCTGGATTTTTGCATGAAAACTAGCATCTGTCGTCTGCTTAGGGAGAAGAGGAAAAGCTGTCCATAGGCTCATGGTTATTGTTGACGTATTGCTAGCAGCTGCGACTTCTTTGAAACTTATAATATATATTTAGATCATGTGTACATTTATGATTTAATGAAGAAATCGTTTCCATTTTCATTTTGATATCTTTTAATGTAATTTTAAATATAATTTTTAAAGCAAAATTTTATACGTATATAATTAAGTTGTTAAAAGAATCGCACTTTAACTCCAAAACTTAATATTTCAATAAACTAATTCAATAAAATAATAAAAAATACTTTAATACAAAAAAATTCAAAAGAACTCAATGAAATACGTAATATTTTTGCGATAGGCGGCCATGCTTTTCTTCTCTAACAGCCGTCTAAACAGAAACCATGCGAAGCGAAACCAAACGTTTCGGTATTTTTCACTTAAGAATCCAGAGGGCGCCACTGTAAAAAAACTCATGCACGACTCATAGGAGTCGTCCATCCTGTTTCTTTCATCCATGGTGAATCGAACCCCTTGATGCGCACAGAGTGTACTTAATAACGTTGCCGGATTGAAGTGATTCGGAATGTAAAAAATCGTGCAGTGGAAAAGTTTAACAAAGAGACACTAATTGCGTACGAAAAACAAAGTTTAATTCAACAAGAAAAGAACAAAGCAATAAAACTAAATAAATCGAATATGTAATAAATAAGCTTAATTCTTCCTTTGCAATGAAGGACAACAAATGGCTGAAGTAAAACGTACTAGCAAAATTAACAATGAGCAATTACAAACAAAAGATCACGCTGGCTTCTTGACCTTAAACTCAGATTCCAAATTTCAAAGCTTTAACTTATGCCTTCAAATAACCAGCTTAAACGCTTAAATATCCTGTTACAAAAACAGACGATAATACATAATTCAATTGCTGTTAACAAAATTAAATAAGCGCTACTCTTATTAACCAAGCACTAACTAGAAACTGTATGTAGGAAAAATAGATAAGTAACATTTATCATAATGCTAAATTAGAAGAAAAGAAAATGCCAATAAATAAATGATAAAAATAGCAAGAATTTCTCTCCAACATTATAATCCTGAAGATCCTAAAAATTTAAACTTTTGCTGGGCAAGCCTAACGTGGCCACAGAACAAAGCGGTGACTAATAATTATTCAGGTAAAATAATTGCGCGCACACACAGAGTTCACTAGCAAAACAAACGGATTAATAAATACTTTGGGAATCCAAACTTTTATAATTTAGCTTAAGAGAATTTGTTAAGTATCGTACAACCTCATGACAAAAATCCTGCAACATTCAATTTTGTGCGCGCGCTTCTACATTTAAACGATAGGTAAAAATATACAGGGTGTATCAAAATTATGTACAATAAATTTAGTGACATATTCTTCAGGTCAAAAGAAGACGAAAATGTTCTATAGCATTTTGTCTGGAAACGATTTATTTACGCGATACAGCCAACTAAACCCGTGGCTCCAAATTACAGGAATTGTTCAAAGTGCCCGCCA
>JAHWFO010008986.1:0-12913 GCA_023313115.1 Rhysida immarginata | reverse complement strand
CACCTGTTTAGTTAATAGGAACAGTATTATGATCCATCCATTCACTACAATAAAATCATGAAACTGGGACAATCATTTGTGGAGACCCTGTATGATCACAGTTTTGGTCACCGAAGTAGAGTCCCAGACAAATTACTTCTACATGCTCTCAGTATGCCAAAACCCCTTTTTTCATCCTGTGATGTACAATATGCATTTGTGTGCGTACTACTCTTTTAAATCAACCCGGTTCCATTTTCTCTGAGTCACCTTGGTTTTTTGTAATAGAGGATTCCTTCCAATAACTTTTCAGAATTGTTGTTTAATTCAGTTGCTACTAGCTCCTAAATAAAAATAAAAAAAAATAAATAAGAGATACAAAATACATTAAAAAAAAGTTCTATGGTTCTTTAAGTTGTGATGGTTGTGAAATCTATGTTTGTAAATTTATTACTTGAGATTTCAGTACTGATGTTCCTGAAATAAGAACCCACAGCTCTTTATTGGATAAAATGCTATGTTGCAAGACAAAACATAAAAAAAAAGGATAAATCAAAAACTGGAAGTGTTGTTTGGGTATAAGAGCATGACTTCAATAGCTGATTAACAATATAATGTGTACTCACTTTGTGTTTACAGTAGCTGCTGGCATGGGGGTAGTGGTTGTGGTAGTAGCAGTAGTGGAGGTGGTGATGGTGGAGGTTGTGCTGCTGATGATTCCCGCCATCCTGTTCCAAAATACTTACTATTCCTCGATCTTGACTAAAACAATCAGAAACTTAATGTTACAGTCTATGTAAGTAATACCTAACTAAACAATGTCAAACAAACGAGATATGGCATTCGTAAACCATAAACTGTGTAGAGTAGTAGGAAGAAAATGTTTACAGTTTTCTAAATGCGATGATCCGCAGTCAACGTGATCGTTTAGCCGACTTGGCTATAAACAACGTTTTAGTTGATTTCTTCATCCCTTTTTTAAATTTAAACTTGAGCGAATGTGGTATATTGCCCCCGTAACGAAACATTCAACCTTCGATGCCCCAACATTTAATAGAAACACCACTTTCGCTGATCCTTGCATTCGTTACGTTTCCACATACTCACTCAACGGAAAGTTTCTACAGTGAAACTGAAAGCGAAACTGGAGACACCGTTTCCGCCGTCAGGTGGCGACACTAGCTACTGCTTCCGTTTCTCGCTTTCATTTTCGAAGTAGAATCAGCTGTTGCAGGCACGCTGAGCGAGTCTCCGTGTTAGAAGAGGTAACCTTGAATTTCAGTGAAATTTTAATGGATATTGATAAGTTTTATGAGGCTATTCAACGTTTATAAGCCATATTTAATTGTATTTACAGCTTTCGCAACATTTAACCACAAAAGCGTAGGAAATGTTCGTGCTGTGTTTCTTCGCTGTCAACGGTCCAGAGACAACCACGAGTTCAACAGGTGAGCTGCTTTGAATACACTACTAAAATTTCTGATATTACTACTTCTACTATGGAGCACTTAACAAATTCTTGTGTGACGGATAAAATATAACAAATTCTTAAAAAATTGTGAGGGCGACTGAGTTTTTCAGCCATTTTTTTTTTTTTATTATTATTAACTGGAGCTTACTGCAACCGTTGGCCAAAAGTTTGGCAATTACTGGTTTTCAGGCAAAAAGCTAATAATAAACTTATAACTAGAGATAACGAACAATGTTCTGGTACATTTAAGATTGGGAAAGGAATGGAGTATTTTTTAAAGTACATTTGCATACCAGATGTAAAGGGCATTTGCATATGGAACAATGAGGGTAGCCCAGAAAGTAATGCACCACAAGTTTTTTCTTCAACAATTATTTACTCTTAATAGTTTCTGATGAAAGAGATTTCTTTCCATGGAGGCAGTGCACAGTCTGCCAGAATACCTTGTTTGCCGAACCATAGTCTGGCTCCAATTTTTCCCCGAACTTCTCCCAGGCTTTGGCTTTAGCTGTTGATACTGTCTTTGCTGCTGCTTTTCGCTCCTCAGTGTACCGCACTGGTCTCGAAGGTGACTTATTTGCAAGCTGTAGCAAGTAGGCGTCCTTCTTTGCCTTGACAGCTTCTTGGACTTCACCATTCCACCATGCACTCCTTTTCTCACCGCCCTGTGCCGCTTTAATGCAGCTGAAATAATCACAGCGGTTTTAAACAACTGCCACTCCTCTTCAGCAGTACCATGATCACTGGGTAGTTCTTTGAAACATGAAGATACTACCTGCAAAGGTCTTCCTCACAGCTCTATCCTCCAATGCCTCCGATTTGATGCGCAAAGTCTGTCTAAACCTATAGTCATGAGGCTTGGGTAATGGCCGAAAGAGTGCGATTGCAGGTGCAAGCAGCTGAAATGAGATTTCTGAGAGGTGTGGCAGGTGTTACCCTACTAGATGGATTGCACAGCAGGACAATAAGGGAGTCTTTAAGTGTTGAGCCGCTACTTCTCCGCATTGAGAGATCTCAGTTGTGCTGGTATGGCCAGATGATACGGATGCTGCAAACTGGCCTTCCTAGGCAGTTATTTTCCAAGTAGGTGGGTAAGAGACCAAGGGTCAACCTAGAACCAGGTGGGTAGACTACATGGAGAATCTGGGTTCGAGTCGCTTGGGTATTACCAGGGAGAACATGCACCTGATGGCAGAAGATCGCGATCACTGCAGATCCTCCATAGGGCTGCTGCCCCCGCGACCCTAATGGATAAGCGGGTTTGAAAGTAAGTAAATTATTTACTGAGGACAATGAAATTTATACACTCGAAAGAATGTTTCTTCTACACTCCTTATTTTTCCACATAATCTCCGTCCCGTTCTATGGCCTTCCTCCAGCGAGACACAAGGGCGTGTATGCCCTGTCGGTACCAGTCCTTGTTCTGTTCACACAGCCACATCTTCACTGTGCGAATCACTTCTTTGTCATTCTCTAAATGTCTTCCACGAATGGCATTCTTCAATGGCCCAAACGAGTGAAAGTCTGAGATCGCTAGTAGGGTGGATGGGGTTAACACTGTCCAACCCTGTTTCGTGATGTGTTCCGACTTCCTCAAACAGGTGTGAGGGCAAGCATCATCGTGTCGAAGCAAACAATCAGCTGGGTTGGTATGGCATTCGAGTTGCTGGAAGCGCTTATTAATGTGTTCACATATGCCTCAGAATTAATGGTGCTGCCTTCGGCATCACATCGAGTATGACACCATCACAGTCCCAAAACACAGTCATCATGACCTTACCAGCAGAAGCAGTGATCATGACTCCAATTTTTTTCTTCTGTGGAGAGTGTGGATGACGCCATACCATCGACTGTCGTTTTGTTTCGGGCTCAAAAGTGTGCATCCAGGTTTCATCAGCTGTCACAATCTGGAACAAGAAGGCTTCCCCCTCAGCTTTAAAACATTGCAGCAACTCAGAAATGTTTTTTCTCAGAGCTTTGAGTTCCACCGTAAGACAGCACTGAACACATCGTGAACACGTTTTTGTGTAATCAAGAGCATGGATGATTTCCCCACACTTCCTTTGCCGATTGACAGCTCCAGCGCCAACTGCCGAGTCTTTCTGCGTCAGTCCACGCTGCATCTTGTCAGGTGTGACAGCCGAGGATGGCTGCCCTGACCGTGGCAAATTTTGGAGCTCTGTCGAACCGCTTTCTGATGGCCTCACCCTCTGTGCCCAGCGACTAACTGTACTTCTGTTGACTGCTGATGCTCCATAAATTGCACATAAACGTTTGTGAACGTTTCCAGCAGTTTCTTGTTCCGCAGTGAGAAATTCAGTGACGATACGCTGCTTGTAACGTACATCACTTAAAGATACCATGTTGTTCCATTGCTGCACATAAGAAACGCTATCTGTTGGAAGAAACGGAAACTTTGAGCGGACACTCTGAAAACTTCAAAGAATGCATATCTCAAGTTTTGCATTCGTACCATTGTTGGGGACGGGAAAAAAATTGTGAAGCATTACTTCCTGAGCTACCCTTGTATCATTTAGGTGTTAATAAAAAAAAAATCACGTTAAATTATGTATAAATTTTTGAGTAATAAACATGTAGAATACGGGAGATAATTTAGCAACACCCTGTACAGGGTGTTTCTAAGGTGCGTCTCATAATTATAAAGACTGTATGCAAACATCACTTTTTGAAAATCTGGCTATTATTTTTGCAATAAAAGAAAATTGTCAACATGTCTAAGCATATTAAAAATCTTTCAAACATTTGGAAGATTCTTCTGGAAATAATTTACAGAGGAAAAAAATAAATTCACAAGTCAAAAAAATCTGTCTCATAAGTATAAACACACTCTTTAGTATCCAATCAATTTTCCTTGTAAACGTGATTAGGTAATGACTTAAACAATGTTTCCAGTGATTTCTGCTGGATATTTATTCACTCGCCAAAAGTCATGGCACACTTGCCTAATAACGTGTTGGCCCCCTCTGGCCTGGATAACCTTTCGTGGAAGAGAGTCTACCAGTCCCCGGAACACATCCACAGGCACTGCAAGCCTTACTGCCTCCACTGCCTCCATTTACCAGTTGTGTTGGTGATGACCTGACAGATTGTTCAAGTGACATCCCACAACGTTCAATGGGATTGCAATCTGGGAAATGTGGATGCCAAATCATGGTTGTGAAGTCGGTAGCATGTTCATCCAGCCACTGTCGTGTCACAAGGGCCACGTGCGAAAGCGCATTATCTTGCTGGAAGATGCCATTGCCCGCAGGATAAAAACATTTCATGAAGGGGTGCAGGTGGTCCCCAAGCAGATCGACGTAGGAAGTAACATGCACAGAGGATGTCAGATGTACCAATGGACCCACTGCATGCCATGAGAAAACACCCCAGACCTGTATGGAGTCTCCTCCTGCTTGACGAGCGAGGTCCACGGACACGACCATCAGCCCGATACAGCTGAAACCATGAGTCTTCGGACCAGGCAACCCTTCACCAATCCTCAGCGGTCCAATGTCGATGTTGGTTGGCCCAGGCTAGCTGTTGCCTACGATGTGCAGCTGTCGAGAGTAGCACCCGTCGTGGCCTCCTGCTCCCAAAGCCTACAGCTGACAAGGTTCGCCGAATTGTCTTCATGGACACAGTTGGGGACGTCCCTGGTTGTACCACACGGTGACCTGGCAAATACCTCTGGCATCAGTGAAGCGTGGGTGGCTCGTTCACTGTCCGACATGGGTTGTAACCCCTCGTTGGGTGTACTCTCAATAGACCCTTGCAACGGTTGTGCATAGGAAATTTCAGGGTGTTGACTAATCTGATATTGAGGCACCCATCCGTCTGGCACCAACAATCATCTCCCGTTCAAATGCAGGTAGCTCTCGGCGTGCTACTGTTTCTGCAGCTAGTTTTGCTTACAGTGATTGTGTGATATCAAGGAGTCCTGTGCACCTGCATTCCGAGAATGGAAGCAGCGGGATCTGTCTCGTTATGTATAGGGAACCTGATTGGAGTGCCATGACTTTTGGAGTGTAATTGCGTCTGGCAATTCTTTAGTTGTACTGTTAACCATCGGCATACACTGCTCGAGCCAACATTGCCCAAATGTTCTCCATGGGGTTTAAATCGGGCGATAAGGCGGGCCAGTCTTAACTTGAACACCATTGCCCAAAAAACACTGCCATGTTGACTTTGCAGTGTGGATTGGCGCATTGTCCTGCTGAAATTCATAGAACGAACCCCCTATTGCTTCTGCAGATGGTAACAAATTTTCTACGGCATTGAGTCTACCCTTAGGAAAAGCTAAATTCGATTTTCCATTAAATGAAAAAGCTCCCCACACCATCAGTGAACCACCACCTTGTTGTCAATTGGAGAAGATTTTTTCTTCAGCCCTTATGTCATGCCAGTAGTGGCTTCATCCGTCTGGGCCATCCAAATTAAATTTTTTCTAATCACTGAAGATGACCTTTTGCCATTGCTGGGTCCAGTGCATGTGCTCTTTAGCCCATTCCAGTCACTTCTGTTTGTGACATTCGTCAACTTCAGTTGTCGTCTTTTTTTGTACACGAGTGTTTGTTTTTTTAACAGCCGGAGCAACTGTGTCTTTGGAAACTCCAATGTCTGGCTGGCTTGCTACAGTACGGAGTGACATTCCAGCTTGTTTTAACCTCTGCACAACAGCTCTTTTCTGTCGAGGTGTTAATTTTTCTAGTCTCCGATGTCGCTTTTTAGTACCATAACTTGTCCCTAAGTTAAAGGTAAACGCCACGGAAAAAATCAACTTTATTTTTTTTTTTTGCATCATAACATTAATCCCGGTTAATAGAGTATATATCATTCAAAATTTTTCGATTTTTCCTAATATTTTATTAAGAAAAATGCCTCGGAAAATTGAAAATTTGCATGGGATCTTTCATTCCTTCTCCACAGAACACAGCGGAACAAGCTGTCATTTCCTGCCACGAGAACCTCGGGGAATTTCGTTGCCGAGATTCTAGTCACTTAGAACAATTCTACATATCGTAAGATTTTGCTAACCTGTTTAATGTCGGAATGCCTTCAATTTGTTCTCTGTTTGGATGTGTAAATAGACAGTTGGATAGAATAGTTTCATAGATTTCCAGGATCAGAATCGATTAAAAAACAATGGATTAGTTTTTGACAGCGAGGGAACTGCTATCCAACTCCAAACAGCATCGTGTGCTCATTTTGAAGTGTCTTGCTTTGTCTACACATCCGCCATTTTAAATTCAGTATCCATTCAAACAAATTCGCTGAAACTAGATCACGTATAAGGTGGAACTAGATGCTCTTCCAACTCTAAACGGGCCTGGCGTGCTTCAAGAACAACGACCGCAACAGCACTCGTTAAAGGTCGAAGGAATGAGGAGTTAGGCTTATCTATCTTATGTGTAAGGCACACGCCACCCTAATGTGCACACGCCGACACAGCAAGCAGAAAATCCCGTTTCACGGCTGTATATCGCAGAAGTTCAGTAGCATTTAATTCTGCTAATGGCCCTTGTATATCTGTCACTGTTGTCAAAATCGCAGTCGTCACTACTGGTCTTGTTTCATATTCATAGACCATTTCGATGCCCAACTGACAACTAGCCGATAGCACCCAATGTATGACATCACGAATTCGAAACTCTTTCGCGCTTCTCGGCAACTTGTGATGTAACCGTTGCCGAACCATGGCACCAGTGTCTATCGCAGGGGGAGGGAAAAAATGAAAGTTTTTTATATATTTTATCAATTTTGAGTACGAATTGAAAATTTTTATACATGCTACGTTGTTATTAAGACTTTCATCTTTCATTTTAAACAAAGTTGTTTTGGGTGTGGAGTTTACCTTTAAGGTAATTAATTATAACTCTGCTCTTATTGAGCTTCCAGCTTTCTTCATTGTTGTTGTCTGATCTTTTTCAAACTCAGTAAGCCTTGGACCTCTCGGCATATAGTTTTCTTCCCTTCAGTTGATTTCCAACACAGTTGATAAGCAATTAATGGTGCTTACTACAGTCAATTCTCGTTAATACGAAATCGTGGGGACCAAGAAATTTTTTCGTATTATTCGTATTTCGTATTAACCAAAAATACTAAAAGTGTTATGAAATAAGCACGGAAATAGAATACTTTAAGTTAGAAATAATTTTTATTCATCTCTCCTAAAAAAATCTGTAATAACAGTTTGTTTTCGCGCTAAAACAATTTTTTTTATTGTTGAAATAAATAACGGCAAATTTTTTAGGCTTTTAAAACAGCGTGGCCTGGCGAATTTGCCAATAACTATCGGCTTTTTCTTGTCAGTGCCATCCATATTTGTACATAATAATACTGACAACCGCTCTTTGCTACTTTTCCCTATGAAAGATACCGTAAAAAAACATTAGATACATGTACAAAATTATCGGTAAAAAATACAATAAAGTTTAAATGACGCATGCATACCTCCATGACACTTTTCACCTTTTAAATAAGATTTCTCGGGCAGAAGATTATAAAATAGGGCGGTTTCGTCAGCGTTGTAACTTCAGATCTAATGAAAGATCCTTTCGTTTCCTTTTGCTTGAAGCTGACATTGAATAAAATTCCTGACTGTAGATAACTGCGTTGTAGCGAAGAGAAAATTGATTTTGAAACAATACCGATATTGCACTTGTTTAAATAAAGATTTGAGCGCCATGTGACAGGATTTTAGATCTGAATAGCTGAACCAATCAGATTTCCCGTTAGCTTCAAAGCACGTGATTCAGATTTAGCGAATCAGATTTCCCGTTAGCTTGAAAGCACGTGATTCAGATTTCCCGTTAGTTTGAAAGCACGTGATTCGTTAGTTTGAAAACTTCGACTAAATAACCGATGTTTTTTTATCGAATAATCGAATAAAAATATCGAGTGATTAAAAAATCGAGTATTCATTTATTCGAATACTGTAATTCAGAAGCAATCACATATGAAATGACTTTGAAAATTATTTTTATTAAATTTACACTTCGAAATCTGAAATTTTATCATTAAAATTGTTCCTAAAAGTACTATTTTTCAATAAAATTATGAAATTTTCTTTCGTATAAACCGTATTTTAGTTAAAATATGTTCGTATAAAGCAGAGAATTTTACATAGTAATTGCTTTTTCGGGGACGGGCCACAAAATGTTTTCTTATTAACCGGAATTTCGTATTAACCAATTTCGGATTAACGAGAATTGACTGTATTTGCAATTGTCTAATACTACACCTGGAGTTAATTTATGTAATCATTTTAATTAATAATTTTGAGATTAAATCGAGTGTGTTTATAATTATGAGACACAGATTTTTTTGACTGTTATGAATTTATTTTTTTCCTCTGTAAATCATTCCCAAAAGATGCTTCCAAATGTTTGAAATGATTTTTAATATGGTTAGACATGTTTATAGTTTTATTTTATTGCAAAAATAGTAACCAGTTTTTCAAAAAGTGATGTTTACATACTGTGTTTATAATTATGGGACACGCCTCCCGTATTCTACATGTTTCTTACTCAAAAACTATTACAGATTTTAACATGATTTTTTTATTCACAAAGAAAAACTCAAAAAGTTTCTTAGCCTCACATGAGCTGATAATGAAACACACGGTTGATGCATGGTATCATTGTTGGCGCATTGTTCCATTTTTTGCGAGACACAGTAAACAATGGCGAGTGTACAAGAAAAACCTCAATGCATTTTAAGGCTTGCAAAATATAAGTCAATGAATACAGTTCAGAGAATGTTCAAAACAAAGTTTAAAAAGGATCCTCCAAATCATAAGTCATTTAAGCTATGGCTTGAAAAATTTTTAAACACAGGCAGCCTGTTACACAAAAAGGATGCTGGTAGACCTTCAGCAACACCACAGAGTAGAAAAGGTCATGGAGCTGTTCGATCGTAGTCCTCATAAATCACTTTGCCAAGCGGCTCGTCAACTGGATATGCCAATGACATCTGTACATAAAATATTGAAGCACTGCCTTTGCCTTAGACCCTACAAAATCCAGATGATGCATGAACTGAATCCAGATGACAGATCAAAGCGCAAGAAGTTTGCCGAGGATATGCTTCAAAAAAAATGATGTTTTCTTCTTTGAGGACATTTTGTTTTCTGATGAGGCAACATTCCATACTTCCGGAGCAGTAAACCGACACAACTGCCACATTTGGGGCTCACAAAACCCCCACGTTCTCAGGAAGCCTATATGCGACAGCCCAAAGATTAATGTTTGGTGCAGTTTAATGTATGATCAAGTAATCGGACCTTTCTTTTTCGCTGATGACACCATTACCACTGAAATCTATCTAGATATGCTAGAGAACCACCAGATTCCACAGGTGGAAGAACTGCAGCCCAACATAGTCTACTAACAAGATGGAGCACCTCCTCCCTGGGGCCTGCAAGTTAGGCAGGGCCTTGATACGAACTTTCCAGGACGATGGATTGGAAGGGATGGGCCAATCCCTCGGCCCCCTTCGCTCACCCGATGCAAACCCTCTGGATTTTTCTTCTGGGGATAGTGTGAAAGATGGAAGAATGTACAAGACCAAAGTTAATGACATTAAAATCCTCAAGAACAGAATAATTGAAACAATCGTTGAAATCTCCCCCGAAATGCTAGCCCGGAAATGGGAGGAAATCGAAGAAATCGCTTTGAAGTCCTTCACGCCATAAATGGGGGGCACTTTGAAATTTATTAAGACATAATAAGAAACCTTTTGAGTGTTTCTTTGTGAATAAAAAAAAAATCATGTTAAAATCTGTAATAGTTTTTGAGTAATAAACATGTATAACATGGGAGATAATTTAGAAACATACTGTATCTCTCCATGCAGCCACCACTGCCAGTGAAAACCATGGATCCTGCTGTAAAGGAACTGAGAATGGAGATAAAATAGTTGATCATTGAACTTCGCAGGCAAGGGAAAACTCAAACGGAAATTGTTGGAATTGTGAAATGTCACAAAGGAACAATTTGCAAAATAATTAAGAAACAAAGACAATTTGGCCTTGTTAGAAATCATGGAAGAAGTGGAAGACCAAGATGCACTACAAAGAGACGGGATCGGACATTGATAAAAATTTGTGAAGAAATGAATGTCATTGGCACCATCAAAGGACATGAATGCTAGGACAAAGCAATGGAATATAACAGTATCTGACTGCACGTTCCATCGTAGATTGGCTGAGAATGATTTTGGAAACTATAAAGCAAAGGCTAAACCAATAAATTAAATCAGCCAGAAATTCTTAAGTAGTTCTTGTTTAAATTTTTTTCTTGCTTTAACGATTAAACCAACCTGGACTGCGGCACAGAAGAAAGCCAGACTGCAATAGGCTAGACAGTTCGAAGACTGGAAGCACATCATTTTAAGCGATGAAAGCATATCTATATTGAAGGTGATGAGCTTGGAGCCATGGTTTGGAGACAGAAGGGAGAGGAATTCAATGCAGACTGTTTATGTACAAATGTGAAATTCCCAAAGGGATTTATGAATTGGGACTGTCACACTAACTGGGGTTAGTAACATATGTTGTTATATCAACAATTAATGCTTCAGTGTACACTGAGTGAGCATATTATTATGACTACTCTGTCAGTATCTCGTTAGGCCACCTTTTGCTTTTAATACTGCGGAGATTCTTCGTGGCATTGATTCCACGAGATGTTGGAAGGTGATGGGAGGAATCTCACACCACACCTAATGGATAGCACTGTCTAGTTGTGCTAGATTGGACGGTGGTGGATCCAGCTGCCTGATGGTTCGTTCGACTTTGTCCCACAAACGCTTAATTGGAGTGAGATCTGGGGATTGTGGGGGGGCCACTGAAGTAAGGTAAAGCCCCCCTCATGTTCCTAGAACCACTCCTGCACAATACGAGCTCTGTGGCATGGTGCATTGTCTTGCTGGAAGTAGCCATCTCCATTGGGGTATGCGATCAACATGACAGGGTGGACTTGATCGGCGACGATATGGAGTTATGCTGTGCCATCCAGAAGTTGTTCAACATGCATTAACGGACCCAACGCATGCCAGGAAAACATTCCCCAGACTATAACACTGCCCGCGCCGGCCTGAAGGGTTGTACTCATGCATGCAGGGTCCATGCTTTCGTGCTGTTTCCGCCACATTCTCACGCGGCCGTCTGCATGATGTAACTGGAATCGTGACTCGTCAGACCACATGATTTGTTTCCACTGCTCGATAGTCCAGTCCTTGTGCTCCTGAGCGAATTGGAGTTGTTTCCGCTTGTTGGCTGCAGACAGCAAAGGTGTACAGACAGGGCTTCAGCTTACGTATCCCATGCAATACAGTGTGCGGTGGACAGTGCATTCAGAGACCGTTTTGGAGGACCCCTGATTAAGGTCAGCAGTGATGCACAGTTGTCCTTCTGTTATCCTTTACCAGTCGTGACAGTCTCTGTTCTGTCCAATCATCAACCATCCGCGGGCGGCCACAACGCAAACGTTCAGACCCCGTCTTCCGGCTAACCATCCAGTCTTTAAATACTTTAACGATGGCAGGTTTTGAGCACCCCACGAATGCTGCTGTTTCGCTGATACTTGCTCCATAGCTCCGAGCACCTACAATCATCCCGCGTTTGAAGGCTGTTAAATCGCGTCGTTTCCCCATAGTTGAAGAATGGAACACATCTACTGTTGTCGACGACACTCAGCTTCCCTTTTTATATTGGTCCGCCCGCTAGCAACATTGTGGCGAGGTCCGTGCATGCATTTGCATAAACATGTCAGGTGGTCATAATAATATGCTCACTCAGTGTATATTGAAATTTTGGACACGTTTTTCCTTTAATCTATGGAGACACATTTCCAGGATGATTATTATGTTTTTCAAGATGACAGTGCTTCATGTCACCATACACAAACTGTTAAACGCTTTTTGGCTGAAAGAGAAATTGATGCCATGGCCTGCTTAATAGCCCCGATTTGAATATTATAGAGAATTTATGGCGTGAATTGAAGAAGACAGTTCGGGCCAAAGCATGCAGGATTTGGCAGGATTGAAGCAAGCGATAATGGAGAGAGATTCCAGTGGTTATTGTGCCAAATTATATGAGAGCTTACCACAACGTCTACATGTTATTAAGACCAAAGGTAACCACATAAAATGGGAATGCAGCATATCTATGGAGTTGCCAAACTTTTGTCCAAGCAAATTTTTCATTTAATCAGGGCTGGACAAATTCCAAAAATCTGGGTAGATATTTGGCTACCACTGCAAATTTCATGGTAGCCAACCCAAAAGTGATTACACGACTTGAAGTAGTGTTGCCAGTTGTATGATTTTCATAGGCTTTCATGATAGTTTTAAATTGGGCAGATTTCTAAAAATATTATTACAGTATATGAAATGGTCAAGTTCAGGAAAAAGTCAGCCTGACCATCTAAAATTAAAATGCAACATACCACCAAATATATC
>JAHWFO010008978.1:0-11918 GCA_023313115.1 Rhysida immarginata | reverse complement strand
GAGGATCGTGCGCGATAACAATAGCATGTTAATCGCCGACACGACACATCCCAAGAGGGTTTCTAGAGCTCAGGACTGGTGTGTGTTATTTGTTGTTGTTTTTTAATGTTGTTAAGCAAGGTTATGCTGTTGTATTGAGATTATTTGTTAATATTTATATTTATAGGCGACAACGGGACGGCTTGTGATGCCCGCTTTGTTGCGAACGTGTCTAAAGAGAATTAGCCGGAATCACAGTCACGGCGTTGTTGCATCTGTTTCATGATTGTTGCCAACTTCGATGTTGATTTTGGTTTTTGATAAATAAAATTTAGATATAATTTTAGGCTTCTCGTCTTGTTCGGCAACAAGGGCAGTTGTTTTTTGGCAGCAATCTTTGCTTTTGTGTATGTGAACAAACAAACGTTCTTTGAAAGCGATGCTCTTTCGTTTTAATATGTGAATTATGTTTTCGACGGGTAAAATAAAACAAGCTTTGGTTCTGCTTACTCACCATTTATGTTTTTTATTTACTTTTATTGGCTTTCTGTGTTGATGTACCCTACCGACCATTGGATTGCAACGTGTGTTCATCCAAGATGAACCAAGCAGCGATGACTTTTTATTGTTAAAGTATGCGTCTATTTCTCAATGACTGTGAGAAGCAAGATTGGTGAGTGACTATTTCTTTAAATTCCCGGGGAGATTGCCCTTAACGTGAACAATTTGGACGTTCCTGAGTTTCTGCTGGCTACATATAGAACTGTCTTAAGCAGATGCGATAAACACTTAAATTGCGCAGATGTGCATTTGTGAAGCGCTGCTATGGAGCAGCTGGGCAAAATCTGTTATTTTGAGTGGAATGGTCATGGATACTTGAGTCTTCTTTTCCATTTTCCTTGTTGAGCGATCTATTGGATTCGGGTCATAGCCATTAAAATAAGTATCATCTTTGACATTATTGATTTCTTTCATCTTCTTTTCTGGCATCACTGGTATCTTATATGCCTGAATGGAGATGGCAGGATGAATAATGCCACAAATTCCTGATTATCCATTCCCATTCTAGTCTGTTTGTATCTTTTAGATATGGTTTTTGCTAAATCATATTTTGGGCTAATTATCCAATAATGGAATGGAATTAAGTTACAACAAACTTCATTCATTGTTCTTCTCTTATAATCCAGTTGTCAAAGAAATGATTCCTTGAATTTGAGGGGAAAAGCCATTTAAGAGTAAGTCTCCCCTTGTCACACGATGTCACACTTTGTTGACCCCCTCCCTCCCCCTTAACGTGTGACGTAATTTATGGATGGCCCCTTAGGCGATAGTATCGATGGTAGCCCAGGTTCAAAAAGTTTTGATATTAAATTTTTCGATGTTCTTGGATCAATATTCCATTTTGAATTTTATCTATTTGTAGTGGTGATTGTTGGAATAATTACTACGGTTGATCTGACTCCATATCTTTCAATAACATTAAATAAAAACTAAAGAACTATTCGTACACTACAATTAATACTGATTAATGGTAACAATAAGTTAAGACAGTAATGAATGCATAATAAAGGTAGAGATCCGCGACTGTCCGTTTGGTTGATGATTGCAGAAGCGATGTGTGTCCGTCAGCTGTCGAGAGCGAAGTGTAGTCTATCAGCTGTCGAGAGCGAAGTGTGTGTCCATCAGCTGTCGAGAGCGAAGTGTGTTCCGTGTCCAGTCGAACCTGGAAGCGAGAGTTCCGATCTGGTGCAATCCCGCAGTTACGGGATTGCGGTTGGTGGCGCCATCTCGTGTCGATCATTAGAGATTCGACGGGGCGCCATATATTGAACAATTGTTTGGGTTAATGTATTAACATAGCCTAAGATTATGGTAGCGATAGCCTTAGGTTACTCTTAGGCTATGGAAGAACACTTAAAAACGTGCTGGTTTCATTTTTACAGCTTTTTGCAATCGATAAAATGTAGTTTTCAATTGAAAAAATAATCTTTTCAAATGAAAAAATGCAGTTTTCAAATGAAAAAATGTGGTTTTCAAAATAGAAAATGCAGTTTTCAAATTAGAAAATAAATAGAAAAAAAATTCATAAAATATAAGTCAAAGAAACAAAATAATTTACATAATAAAATAAAGAAAGCGTCCCAGTTAGCCCTAAAGTTCTAGATTAGGAGCTTTAGTTAGCCTCACTCTCCCTTACCCTCTAGTGGCAATTATTTGTATTACATAAACGGCGACGAAATTAACCAGACGACGGGCAAGATGAGTGTGTAACTCGAATATAGGCTAAAATACATACTGTAAAAAGATTTCCACAATTTACATACATGTAAAACATTAAATTTTTTACATGTAATTATGGATAATGTTCCATTCCATAAAACTAACCAAGTGAAGCAGCTAATTGATGATCACAGCTGCCAAGTAATTTATCTGCCGCCGTATAGCCTGTTCCTAAACCCTGTAGAGGAAGCGTTCAGCAAACTAAAATTGCTTGTGCGCTGCGAACACGCGCCTGACCGGCCAGCCCTTACTCGCTGCCATTTCAACTGCAGCAGCGCAAATAACCCCCCGCGACTGCAATGGTTGGGTCGTTCATAGCCGGCAGTTTTTAGTACCGTGCATTCAGCGTACTGAAATTTTAAATGATCTTCCAGACATTTCTCAAAATGATAATGATGATGACAATGAATAGAAGAGAATAGAATTTGTGTTTTTTACTGTATGGTTCTTATTGTATACAGCTACTATATTTACTCCTTGTAATATGGCGTAATATCCAATGTTTTTATATAGTTTTACACTATATCTACAGTAATTTGTATAATAATCTTTAATTTTATAATACTAATATTTATATAATAAAATTTTGTAATTTACTGTACTATAACAATATACATAATTAAATTCTTTGGTTTCTTTGACTTATATTTTATGAATTTTTTGTCTAATTTCTAATTTGAAAACTGCATTTTCTATTTTGAAAACCACATTTTTTATTTTGAAAACTACATTTTTTCAATTGAAAACTACATTTTTTCAATTGAAAACTACATTTTTTCAATTGCAAACTACATTTTACCAATTGCAAACTACATTTTATCGATTGCAAAAAGCTGTAACTTCCTCCCCTTCATACTTCCCTGGATTATCATCTGTTGATTATTATGTGTAATTTTTCATAAAATACAGTTATGATTTTTATAATTTTAATTTGGGATACAGTGCAGAATGCTAAATTTTCATCGAAAGTGTCGGCAGCCTTATTAACAATATGGCTGCCATAGCCTTTTAAAGACTTCTCATTATGATGCAAAGAACGGATAATTTTATCTTATCAGGAATTTATTTAAGCAGTGGAAGGGTTAATAAATGAATTCTAAACAGATTATTATTTAATATTTTGCAAACTTCACTTATAAGATCCCTCATTTTATGAGAGCTTTCATCAACTCTGACGCGTGCATAAGCCGAATGTGGTTTTTAGGGGTCATTTTTTGGAAAAAAAAATCTCAGCTTATAGACGAGTCTATACGATATATATTTCTATAAATTAAAAGATATTCCAAAAACATTACAAGCTATTTGAAAAAAATACAAAAAGTACTGATGAATTAACATGAAAATAAAAGTTATATAGTTTGACTTGAGGAAAGATCGATCTGTTGCTTGACAATCTCTCCTCTTTTTTTCGAGCTATACACTTACGTTCAGGCAGTCTCCTCCTAAAGCTTTGCTGATTGAAAACTTAGATTTTATTTTTAAACCTTAAATTTACGTCCACATGAGAAAGAAAATGATGAAGGAATCTTTTGCAGTCGCTGGCAGCCATTGTGGAAATCAAAACTTAACACGAACACAAAATTGAGAATCAAATTTGTTGAGTATACGCTTTCAATAGGAGAATTTTTTAACATGGTAAATGATGATGATTGTGGTTTCATTTTTAGAGGTAGTGTCCATGTTGAAGATAACGTTCAGTGCATGAACAATTGCGAGCGAGTGTTTAGAAGAGCCATACACTTCTTATTGGTCGTCACCATTTTGCTTTCGAAACTTCACTATCGCAGTTATCAATATAAAAGTGATGGAAATTCGAGAAAAAAGTGAATTCTCTGTAAAGTTTCATATGTAAAACAGTTTAGATTTTTCGGGGTATAATAGGCAGGGAAAAAAAATAAAAGTTAAAAAAAAATCAGTACTACTTATTATAAAATGTAAATACTTTTTAATATTCTGATAATAAACGCAATGAAGATACGATTTTAAAAAAATACATATATATTTTGGAGGGGGGAGGTCGGGAGGGAGGGTCAAAGTGGGGAAGTGGGTGCGTATTATACCCCAAAAATTACTGTATTATTATTATTTTAGCAGAAATGCTGTATGCTAATATGAAAAGAACACAAGGAAGTAAGCGATAAGTTGGCAAAGCACACTCAACAATATAAAGGCGAATACACGAACTAAATCATTACATGTTTTTCATGAAATAATCAGTAGAAATTTAACTTCAGTAGAAATTTAACTTCAGATTTAACAAAAAAATATATATAATGCATAAATCTATTATGGTATTTCATAAGGAATAGTTACCAATCGTTTGAAATGAAATATCTTCTAAGTTTGTGCTTAAAAAACATATTGGCAAACAAAGTTGTATTCTCATCTATGACGGGAAATAATAATGTATGTATAACAATACAGTATCTTATATTATGAAAAAAGCATATTTACTACAGTCCGTCCCAAAAGTTTATAAACATCAATGTTTTGCTGATTACGTCACTATGACGTCAATGATGTCATGGAAAGTTTTTGGGTTTTGAATGAAAGCATGTACAAGTTGATAATACGCAAACATGACAAACATTTTACTTTTCAGAAAAGCATTGAAAATGTTTATGATAAACCATTGAAAATGCTGTGTCCCAAAAGTTTATAGAACAACACAATTTTATGCAATATGTAAATATTTAGTGATGATGCAAGGTTTGGGGTGTATAAATATGCTGTGAAATGGCTCAAAAGCGACATTTTACTCATCAACGAAATGCCTAGAGCTTCCCAGCTAACAGCTGATGAGGTTGCCAGAATATTCAGCTTAAAATCGCAGGGTGAATCTGTTCATGCTATTTCCAATGCGTTAAACCGTTCTAAAAGTATTATTTACCAAGTTCTAGCTCCTAGAGAGCCACACCAACCAAAACATTGTTCAGGAAGAACACGTGCGACAAGCTCTCGTGATGATAGACAGATACTGAGAATGGCTTCCTCCCAGAAAATGTCCATACGTAACATCACTGTTAGTTCACATTTGCATATATCAAAGAATACAGTTCACAGACGTATTAAAGAAGCTGGTTACATTATTCACAAGAAAATGAGACGTAAAAAATGAGGCAGCGCTTTGGTGAGCACATCGTCAATCATTAAGTCTGTATCCAGGTAAGTTAATGGGTTCTTCAATGAGAGCTTGTCGGATGTAATGATGCCAAGTATCTATATGCTTCGTTCGTGAATGATGGAGTGGGTTATTTGCAAATTTGATAGCTCTTTGGTTGTCGTTATAAACTTCAGCTGTAGCGATGTGGTCGAAACCAAGCTCCTTCAGAAAACGGATCAAATACAACGCTTCTTTGGCAACGGCTGACAGTCGCAAATACTCAGCCTCCATAGTCGAGAGGGCTACCACACTTTGTTTTCAAGACTCCGAACAGATAGCTGCGTTGCCCAGCACAAAGGTGTATCTGGTATAGGATTTGCGGTCGATGAGGCAATTGGCCCAGTCTGCATTGATGAAACCTTTTAAATTTCTACGTGTGCGTTTATAGGTGATCTCATAATGAATGGTTCCTTTTAAGTAACGCAGGATCCTTTTCACCACAGTCCAATGAGTGTTATCATGCTTTTTCATTAAAGTGGCTCAAGGCACGGCAAAAGCAACGTCTGGGCACGTCTCAAAGGCTATGTACATTAATGTGCCAACCAACTCTCTATAAGGTAGATCTGCAGCTTTCATAGTTTCATCCGTCATAGGGTGAATGAGATTGAGTCAGCAAACGAGTGGGGTCGATACTGGTTTACACTCAGTCATGTAGAATTGTTCCAGTATGTTGCGAATATATCTGGATTGCGAAAGGTGTAAGCTCTCCCTTGTTCGGTTAATCTCTATTCCTAAACAAAAGGTGGCTTCGCCGTAATCCTTAATTTTAAAATTTTGGCACAGGGTAACCTTTAGCAATTTTTCTTTGTGCTTGCTCTTGGTAGCAATCAATAAATCTTCGACATAAATTAAGACGAATGTTTCTTTCCTTTCATCAGTGTATACGCAGGGGTTGCCGTAACTGTATGTGCCATTGACGGCCAGCTTGGCGTAATTAATATATTGCTTGTTTTAATTTGGATACCCGGTTTCCTTGATGTAAAGTACGTAGTATCTGTTGCGCTTTGTAGCAGATATCAATGTCCTTTTCTTCACGAGCCATTTTCTTGAGTGTTTCTTCTGATAATTGTGGCAACTCCATATACCATAAATACTCGCGTATAAGTCGAGAAATTTATGTCTTAAAATTCATCCTAAAAAGCAAACTCGACTTATCTGCGAGTCATACCAGTTTTCCATAGAATTTTGGCAAAGTCACCTAACTCCGTATAAAAATTTACACATTTACTTTAAGAAACACACATGATTCCAGAATATACATATTTTAAGATGGGTATTTATCCATAATCAGTTTTAATCATCCATAAAACTAGGTGCAATAAACAAGGTCAATGAAGGGTCAATGGAGCTAAACAAGAGTGGGGATGGGGGGATGGAGTGGGAGGGAAGAAGAGTAGAGGAAGAGTGAGGAGAGAGTAATTCCCTAAGAGAATTAGAGAAGAGAGAATAAAAGAAGGGTGAAATGGAAAATATTTTCTGTGGGAAGTAAATAAAGTTTATTTAAGATATAAGTGGAAAGAATCAGGTAGATGAAAGAGATATAATTAATAAAAGGCATATAAAGTAGATGGTATGGATGTGAAATTAAGGTGATAACAAAGGAACAAAGTAATAGTGATGCTAAAATTAACCAGAAATATAAAAGAGGAATAGGGAGAATGAGGGGAAAACTGATTGTGTCAATTGCAAGGGCAAAGTAAAATAAGCCAAATCTGAACCAGATGTAAAAGAACATCAAAGAAGGAAAGAGGTGGGAGGGGGAGGTATTCACTTAGAGGAGGGATGGGTGGGTAGAGAGCTCATGCAGCCTTGGCTCCTGCCTGACAAGCTGTTCAAAGATAGTGGCAGTGGAAACCACGTGACTGGTGGCAAACTTGAACGGGCATTACTATGGGCAGTACTAATTAAGCGTTGTTTTAGGTTGATATTTTAAGAATAACAGATCAATTTTAATTTTTTTTTCAGAGATCATCACGAGTAGTAAGATTGATTTAATGTATATATTAGAATTTTAAAATAAATTATTATTACTAATATTTTTAAAAAATCTTGAATTTCAATTTGTTTTTGGTGTGGTATTCCTTCCAACGGATTAAAATAATCCCAAGGCAAAAATTAGATGCACAGAGTAGAACATTTAATAAACAATCTTACACATTATTACATTATATTACAAAATAAAATAATTAAATTACAAAGATAGAACATATTAAGACACGCATCATAATAATAAAACTCTAAATTCTAAATTCATAAACATAAAAATGATTGAAAAACAAAATATTTAAACTCTGAAATTTACTGAAAACAATTTACTATTAAATTCTTATATTCATATTCAAAGAGATTTTAATAGAGAAGGGTAAAAACAGAACATTATATATATACAACTAACAGAAATTAAATACTTAAAAACTTATATATAAATTATTCAACAATCATAAATCATTGGGAGAATAAGTAGCAAAATTTTTAGTAGTTTATAGGAACATATTTACATACACTTTAATTTACAATATTGAAAATTAAAATTAGTGGCCCTTAAAAAGAATTAATTTATTATTAATATTTCTCGATTTATTTTTCTGCAATTCTTGCGTGATTGTTTTTGCAACATGGTGTAACCTTATTTTAAAATACTCTAAGAGAATGGTTTTCATTAAGTGAATTCTATGATTATCCATAGGATCTTGGTTTAAAATATGTTCTTCTAAACAGCTAAAGATTTCGCTACTTATTTCTCCCATGGATTTATTAAGCAACTTTTGCAAAATAGTATTTGACCTTAATTTCCCACTAGCTTGAAAAATTCGAAAGTTTTTTTCGGCTGTTTTGCACAAAGTTATTACATCATGGTGGCAATAGTTACCCCCCCCCCATATTCTTTCGATTTAACAATTTACTTCCGCTATAATTTGTGTTATTATAAGTTATGCTTAATTTGCATTCTGTGCAATGTAATTGACGGTGAATTTTTTTTTGGACGAAACCCGCAATGTAGCCAACTATATCTGACACATATAAACTAAGTGTTTTTATATTACTAACACTGACACAGGTATCTTCAGTGTCTTCTAAAGTATTTATGGTGCTTAGTGACAAAGGTGAATTTTCATTGGCTGTAAATTTTATGTACTCTGAATTTATTCGAGTAACATGATGGTTTTGAATCATGTCTGCACTCGAAACATGGAGAATTTTTGTCTGATCTAACATAATGCATTTTGCTTCTCCAGAAGAAGAAACTTGATGGTGAATCAACAAACGTTTATAGGCTGCTTGAAACTGTTTTGCAGTCGGATTATTATTGAATCCCCCCTTATTACGAATAGCACTAAAAAAAATCTCTAAATGATCCTGACTAAGTTTATAAGTTAAAATGAAAGTTAAAAGTTTGTCTGTCATTACATACGTATTATACAAACTGCGTACACTGTATATGCATGTAAGAAATCCTAAAAGTGGCCCATTAACGCTGGTTTTTAAAGCACGAATATAATGTTCTGCTTTCTCAAAATACGAGAAAAAGAACTTTACATTTGATTCTTTTAGAGGTGCTTTATAACCTTTACTTAAAAGATTTCAACTATTAAAAATATCGAATAAATGATTAAAAATTCTTTTAATGCCAAATATTTTATTCTGATTAAATTTTTTTGGAAGAAAATTAATTGTATAAAGAACATAATACATATTATTTTAAAGTGATCATGACAAAGTGAGATGCTATTTATAACTTTAAAAAATTAAAATGTGTTTTAATTATGATAATTTTATTAAATTTCCTTTGTTTTACAAATAAATTAAGGCGATTCTAAGTAATGAAAATGTATACGTTTTTGAAAATAATTTAGTGCATTGAAATATTTTGAAGATGAAGTTCAATTAATATTAATCACATTTATATTTTCTGTACGTTAATTTTCAATCTATAGATAATACGAGGCATGTTTTTTAAGTAAGTACCGTTTTGCGATTCCGCCGCCGCAGCGCTACGGTCGGCGTTCCGCGCATGCGCGCTGGTTAACTACATCTCTTGTCTACGCACTGACGCCATTACAGTCTGATTCTTCATTGTATACGTTGTTTACTGAGTGTTTAAGATGCCTCCGACAATCGTGAGTCCCGCCGATTGTGAAGTACGGGCTGTTATACGATTTCTTGGAATGGCGACATTCATCATGGAATGGCGACATTCATCATCACCCAAAAAAGTGAAGTTTAAGCAAACAATTTCTGCCCGGAACATCATGTGCACAGTTTTTTTGGACAGAAAAGGAGTATTGCTAGTGGAGTTTCTGCCTCGTAATGAGACAATCAATGCAGCGTCTTATTGTGAGACATTGAACAATCTGCGTCGTGCAATCCAGAACAAAAGACGTGGCAAGTTGAGTAAGGGTATCGTTTTGCTGCATGACAATGCCCGTCCACATGTGGCTAATCGGACCAAAGATCTCATCAAATCTTTTAAGTCAGGCGGCAGAATTTTATGAGGAGGGTATTCAAAAACTGGTGCCACGTTATGACAAGTGCCTCAATATTCACGGAAATTATGTAGAAAAGTAAATTAAAGTACAGGCTTTCATGTAAAAATAAAATTATTGCGATATCTTTGCACGTCTTTTTTTAATTCCAAAATGGTACTTACTTAAAAAACATGCCTCGTAGTTACTATTCATTAAATAATCAAAGCATTTTCTTTCCAAAAATCTATTTTATTCAGTTTTATTACACATTATTTCATAAGATAAATAACGATTTACTATACTTATTCTTGTATTGCTCTTGAGCCTGTTGCCACCAATCACGTGGTCAAGCTCCTTGTCATGTTTATGCCACTTGGAGGGAGGTCATGCGCTCTCTACCCACCCATCCCTCCTCTAAGGGTATTCACAGAAGTAAAAAAGACAGAGAGATAAGCTGGGGGAGGGGGGGGGGGGGAGAACTGTCCTTATAGCAATATTATAAATTAATTGATTATAATATTGATTTGTAATATTTAAGTGAATCTCATGCTACCTGATCCTTTCCTCTTATATCTTAAATAAACTTTATTTATTTACTTCCCACAGAAAAATGTTTCCATTTCACCCTCCTTTTATTCTCTCTTCTCTAATTCTCTTAGGGAATTACCAGGTACTCACTCCTCCACTAATCTTCTTCCTTCCCTCTCCTGAACAACAGCTTGAATAACAATATTTATTTTATTTGTGATTACTTAAATTAATAAATGATAATTCTCCTTAGGTTTGATTTCACATAAATAAAATTCTTCATTTACTAATAAAACCATAATCCTTCAGATTATAAATTAAATAATTTATTTATGTAATTATAATTAATTTATATAACTACGAGTATAGATAATACAGTATATTTATGCAATTATAATTATATTATGTAATTACTTATAATATTAAATGGTAACTTTCCTTATAATTGATTTTGCACATTTTTAAAATTGTTCATTTAGTAATAATAAAATGATTAATGATTAAATGATAATAAAGTTTATAGTAATATTTAATTGTTAAACAAGCTTTACATTATTACCCATGCAAGTACAGCATGATTTAAGCATGGGTAAACTATGGTAACTTCAGTGAATTCAATTTCATAAGCACCTGAAATTTCACCCTCGACTTATCTGGGGGTCATAGCAAATTTTAAAATTTTTTGCCCAAAATCTGACCTCGACTTATACACGAGTATATACGGTAAGTTACCTGTCGAGGTCTCCGTACAAGTACGCTGTCGGGACGTCAAATTGGTAAATTCTAATGTTGAATTCGGCTGAGAGGGCCATCAGTAATCTGAACGAGCCGAGTCTGGCTGCAGGAAAAAACGAATCGTAGAAATCGGTCCCTTGCAGCTGAGTAAATCCTCTGGCCACAATTCGAGCCTTGCGTTGTTCCAAGGTGCCATCTTTTCAAAATTAGTTTCTGAGGACGGTCGCGGTGCCGATGACCTTTTGGTTCACTGGTCGGTCCACCAAGTCCCACATATCATTTTCCAAAAGACTTTTTGTCTCTCAATAAATGGCTTCTCTCCATTCGTCACCATGGTCGCCCAGCACTGCATTGGATAGTGAAATTTCATTTACGACTGCAGCATACCCTGTTTCTTGTATTTCGTGAGACGAGTCGTCATCCACGTCGACCTCGAGTTCTTCTCTTTCATCATTAATCGTCAGGGAGATTTTCGTCTTTATGGTCCTTAGAGTTTGTAATCAAATTATATTCCGTTTTGGGCCTTTCAGGTTTCCCTGTGAAGATTTTCCGGGGTCGTTCCGGAGCTCGTTCCGCTTGGGGTTGCACCGGAGGTTTCTTCTCATCATTTGTTGAAGGAATATCTTCAGACCATTTTAATCAAGGTAAATCACTCTCTGGTGGTATCCTTTCATTTCGATCGGTTTCACATTCCTTAGGTGAATATGGCTCTTGGGAGGCATTCAAAAGTTTAAAACGCCTGTTTATAGTGTTTTCACCGATTATGT
>JAHWFO010008971.1:0-23181 GCA_023313115.1 Rhysida immarginata | reverse complement strand
TTATTATTATTATTATTATTATTATTACTATTATTATTATTATTATTATTATTATTATTATTATTATTATTATTATTATTATTATTATTATTATTATTATTATTATTATTATTATTATTATTTATTAATAATATGATTATTACGACAGTTGGCGCACGGGTTAGACGTGTCGCTTAACGCTCCAGGCTCTGTTAACAGAGTGCGGAGCATTAGCGAGGCTAAGCAGCGTAAAGGCTCGAAGGGGCGCAGACCATCTTGCCCCCAGTGCTATGGAGTCATTTATGGTCGGAAAGCAAGAATTAGCTGTACTATTTGTAGAATTAAATATCATGCAATAGGTTCGTGATTAACTTCTGAAGATGTTTTTGATAAATTGAATATCTGGCATTGTGGAAATTGTAGAAGGCAGGGAGACGCAAGTAATGAAGCCGGCGATTCAGCTGATGAGTCTTCTTCTATTACTTCCGAGGAAGAGAGGCCTAAAGATAAGTCGGAATGGTTTGATTCTAATAACTTGAGTAAAATTAGTGTTTTGAGTGTATTAAAAGAATTGCAGTCGAGTTTAAACACTTTTGAGCAAAATATGCAAAGGTTTGTACAGTTATTGCAGCGTATTGCACTCTGCCTCGATAATTTAAAAAGTTTAGTTGAGGGTTATGGTAAGATAGGCGATTCTATGTTGAATTTTATATCTGCTACTGAAATTAATTCTCAGGCTAAGGTTTCTTGTTCTCCCATTGTCAATTCAGGGCTCAATAGAATAAGTATAAATGAGTTTACGAATGTAGCAACTCAAGGTGATAGAAGTATAATAAATTCAATTTTTTTTTCAAATGTGCTTGCAAATTCTATTAGTAATAGAGGCATGGCTAATTTTTCAAAGGAAAAGTAATGTGATGAATGAGAAGGTAAAAGCACAAAGGAATTTTTGGGAGTAATAGGCAATAATAACAAGTATACTGATTTAAAATTGAAAGTTGTTAGTCGTCCTAATGGATCACAGGTAAAAAAATTAATTTTTTATCTGTTGAGGATATTAAAGAGTTTTTGAAACTTCATTTTTCTATCATGCTGATATTGATTGTTTTCAATTAAAAACTAAATTTGATAATTATAATTCGTTTTATGTAGCTATTGAAAATGCTGAGTTGGATTGTTTTTTGGATTCTGTAAATGCCCACAAGGTATTTTAGTGAAGCAGTTTTTCGGTAAACTGAATGATGATCAATTGAAGGTTTACCAGGAGGAGAATTCAGTAGAGAAATGTAATATTTTTTATCAGAATGTTAGGGGTTTGCGCACCAAGTTGGATGGTTTAGCAACGAGTATGTATAAATTCAACTCTCATATTTTCTGTCTTTCAGAAACCTGGTTAAACTCTACAATTTCTGATTACAGTTTACTTTTTGATTGTTTCACAATTTATCAGACTGATAGATTAGATGGGAGGAGAGGAGGAGGAGTTTTAAAAGCAGTGCCAACTAATTTATATTCTGAACGTATTTATATACCTTTTAATACACTTTCAATAGACATTGTTGGGGTGAGAGTTCCCACAAAAAAATTTAATCGTATGTTATGACTGTGTGTTGATCTTTTTGTATTTTTGTGTTATGTCCTCCCTAATTTTCATACGGTAGAATTTGAACAGGTATTTACTGACTTAGGCAATTGGAGGTTTATTATTATTTACTATTATTTATTGACTTAGTTTAGATATTTTATGCATGGCTTACCGATTGGAGTTAACTTACTTTTTGGTGATTTTAATTATCACAATCAATACAGCAAGATTATCACTATCAAACCTCTTATTATTCAAAAGAGCATTTAAGTTTTATGGAACTTTTTCTCGCAGAACATCAATTAAATAATTATAATAATATTTATAAAAAATTTGGTAGTTCTCTTGTCAAAATTTTTTCCAATAATGTAATTGAAGTAGTGAATGCTTCTAATTGTTTTGTGAAAGAAGATGTTTTTCATCCTTCATTACATCATGTTGTTAATATTGGTCCTGTTGACCTCAAGATGATTAGTACGAGTATTGACTATGCTAAGGCTGATTTTTATGGTTTTTTTAAATTCTTGGAGAGTTATCAGTGGGATGATTTTGCTAATTATACTGTTGTTGATTCTTGTTGGAATGATTTTTTTAATCTTATTTATAATGCCTTTAGACAATTCGTTCCATTAAAAAAGGATAATTACCAATCTCGTACAGCTTTTCCTGTGTGGGTTTCCTCTCCGACAGGAAATTATAGGTGATTAAAAAAGAAGTTCCATAAATTATTTAAAAAAACAAAAGATATTAGTTATTATGTGAATTTAGAAATTTTAGGAGACTTTTTAAGCATCAATATTGTCAGGATTATAATTCTTTTTTTAAAAAGTTATCTGAGGATATGATTAATGAATCGAAAAAGTTTTGGGATATTAATAACATATCGTTGGGCAAGAGTAGTTCAACTACTTCTAGTAATTTTTTACTAGATTTGAATAACTTGGAGGCTTTAAAGTCTCATTTTGAGCAATCTTCTAATAACAATAGAGAATTTAATTTAACCCAGGTTGCTTTGGACTATTTAATTACCCTTGGCAACATTTCTTGTTATAATCATGAGACTAATTTAATTTCAGCGTCTCAAGTATTAAATCTTGGCAAAACTTTTAAAGCTAGTAGATCTATAACATTAGGTAAACATTGCCAAAGCATTTGATTCTGTAAATCATTCTTTGTTATTGACTAAGTTACATTATTTAGGTATTCATCATCTAACCATTAAATGGCTTCATTCCATGTTGCAGAACAGACTTTTTTGTATTACTAATGCTATAGGCATTTGTTGCTTTGGTTCAATTATGGGTGGTACACCTCAGGGTTCTCCTTTAGGCCCATTGCTAATAAATTTTTTATTTGTGATTTAAATTGTTTGTTTGCTGAGGTTCCGGTTTCAGCTCTTTTGTTCGCCTCACGATTTAAAATTATTTAATAGAATTTCATCATCTGTTGATGCATTGACTCTTCGGACCAAAATTATTTAGGTTAATAATTGGTATTCCAATATTAGTTTAAAGATTAATATAAAAAAATCAAAAATTATTAGTTTCTCTCGTAAGACAATGAAAATAAGCTTTAAATATTATGTTGGAAATACTTTAAATCTCGTTGATTCTACTATCAGAGATCTTGGAGTCTGGTACGATTTAAATGGTACATTTAATACCTATATTAATTGTTTAAATTTAGAAATGGCTAGGCAAGTGGGTTGTCTCAGGCATCTTGCTTTTTTTTATCGTCAACCTGGTATTATCTGTTCTATTTTTTTAGATGTTGTTTTGCCTAAAATTCTTTATGGTTTTCATATTTGGTTCCCAGGCTTTACTAAAAGAAAACTTTTAAAATTAATGAAGTTTCATGATGCAATGTTTAGGTATTGCGAAAAAAAAATTTGGTAGTTCTGATGGTATAGTGAGGGATCAATTTGCTTTTTGATCTCTCGATAGATTAGGAACCCATTATATGATCAATTTTCTTGCGAATATTCTTAATGGTCGTGTTGATTCATCAATTTTTTTAGCTTCAATAGGACTACAGTGTTCTAGAGTAATCAGGGGAAATAGATTAAAATTATCTGTTCGTTCTTATTCTTCTCAAGCCGGATGGATTGATCCAGCAACGAAATTAGCACAGCTATATAATGATTACGATTTTTCAACTAACGTTTTTAACCTTGCAGACATTTTTATCTAATGCATAATTTAACACCGTTTTGGGCTTTGCCCATTGGGAAGCAATTTCTTTTTTCCATGTTCTCTTATATAGAGTTCGTGGTTGAGAGATGCTTCTTGCTACAATACAATACAATACAATTAGGGCAAGGGACATTAGAAGTAATGGTAAAACTTTTACTCATTTATACAATGTAATATTGAAGACAAATGAATGGCTGGAGCAGATGAAAATGTCAATGGTTAGACCAATCTATAAGAAAGGTAAAAAGACAGATTTAAATAATTATCGACCAATATCTATACTTTCTCTAATTACAAAAATTTTTGAAGATTGGATTAATATAAAACTGAATAAATTTTGGGAAAAGAACAATTTTTTAGTAAAGAAATATATGGATACAGAAAAAAATGTCAATCCAAAGTTTATTAATGGAATTGACACAAAAATTAAACAAATCCTTTCATCGTGGTGTTAATTCAACAGTTATTTTTATGGATTTAAATAAAGCCTATGATTTGGTGAATCGTGATATTTTGTTTTTAAAATTAGAACAATATGGTATAAGAGGACAATTTTTAAATTTGTTGAAAGGAATGTATACCAATAGAATGCAAAAAGTTAAGGTAAATGATTCTGAAAGTTCAGTTTGTGAAATCACAAAAGTAATTCCTCAAGGGTCAATATTAAGTCCATTAATGTTCAACATTTTTATAAATGATTTACCCAATTATGTCTCTAATGCACAATTTTATATATATGCAGATAAGGTTGCTTTACTAACCATGCATAAAAATGAAGAAAAAGTTTTAGGATATACGCAGAAAAATTTAGCTCTAACAATTAAATGGATAAAAATAATAAGAGGATGTGGCGACCCGCCCCCTCTGTTTGTATTGGTCTAACTTTTAAGAACAATCTTAATTCTTAATAAAGATTTTATCAGTGGGGATGATTTTATAACTTTTAACACGGTTTATAATTGAAACCTTTGGAATCGTTAAATAATACGTCCGTGAAGTTGAGGTATTTTATTCTCAGAGTTGTTTGACAGCGGCGTTGATTTACAGTTAGCTCTGTCGAGTGGAGTTGAGATTATCTTTTCACCCTTGGAACCCCCCTCCTCCTCGATAGCGAGCTCTATGCTGTGTCTCTCAATTCTTGAGCACCTATTAAATAATTTGACCAATCAACAATGTTTATTCTATCGTCCGAGAGCGGCGTTTCTTTACAGTTTTTAGAAAGGCTTAGAGTCAGTTTAGGTCAAGATAGACTGAGATACAGTGGACGACGAGATCGACTGAGATACAGTGGATGAAGAGATCGACAGAGAGAGTTGATGGCGAGATCTTCAGAGAGTCTGACGTGTGAGTTCGTACAGAAAGATGGAGGTATATAAGACAAACCATGAAAAAGTCGTGTTATTTTAGAGTGAGACACTTTCACTAAAAACTACCCTTGGATAGAACCAGTTTTATCACTCCCAATTGAGAGATCAATAAAATGAATGTTATTATTGTGATTATTATTATAACTTATGCCAATGTTAGTTAAGAACACTTTCGCGGAGCCCGACGAGAGAAGAAATTACGCCACACCCCGCCACTCACTGCAGCGAACAACAAGCGACGACGGAGTCATCGAGAAGAATTGGTAATGATGCACATCCTTTCTCGTGCTCTTTATATCACAAAGGTCACCAAATATATTGATTTGTAAATAAAGTAAACTGGAGAATTTTTATTCTATTTAACCTTCATCTTAAAAAAGGAAAGAGTGAATAATTTATCTGTTAATTACGCGTAAAATTATGTATACAGTGCATAAGATGATAATTACTTTGTAAAATAATGAAAAGATTTTAAGAGCTGTTGAAAAATAGAAGTGTTTATTTAAAACTTTTAAGAAGTTAATCTTTAACTTAAGTGGATAAATATAGAGTTCAATTATTGCTATATCTTAACACTAGAGAATTTAATATAAAATCTTGCCTTTAAAGATCTAACTGTTTATTTAACTATGTATTATGTTTTATCATAGATTAGTTGTGTGTGTTTATATTTAAAACTTTTGCCTCCATTGTTTTTCAAAACTCATTTTCTAAAACCTTTAAACCCCAGTGAACTTTCACTGCCGGGTCGAACCAAAACGAACCTCGGCTACCTATTTATTTTCACAAACGGAAGGACAGACCAGACTCTGATTAAAATTGGTGTTTTATATAATCTTTTCAATGGCGCACACGACTGCATTAATTAGGTTCTGGGACCCATACAATTGGCGAGGGGCAACATGATTCATTCTATTATTCGTGTCTAGAAATATGGCGTCAAACCGTACATTTTGACAAACCGTACAAAGGCAGTTCCTCGACAGGATTAATTCTTGTCAATAAATATGGAGATTTTGAAAACTGTATGTAGAAACAATGGGAAATGGTGTGGTTGAGAAAAGAAATAATCCTTGCAATTTTGCTTTGGGGTAAGACATTTAATTGTGAAGATTTATGGTATTTTAAAACGTCTGTTGGTTCTTGCTTAAGTAATATTAAGTTTTACTATAAGTTTTGGGGATTTTATTTATCATATTCATGGTGAATCAAGGCGAAAGGGAATGTAAAGAGAGAAAGGGATATGAGAGGAGGAGCGGTGCTGCTTCCCCTTTTGCAAATATAAGCTGGTGGCTTCGATTTCCTATTCGGCGTGAGGATACCTAGAGAAAAATATATATATATATATATATATTTATAATTTCTTTTTTATTTTAGCCTTCTTAGTAATAAAGAGATTATCTGACAAACCAAAAAATGGAAGTTCGGATAGAGAAGGAATATTTGCATATTTATCAAGAAATACCCTTATGTAATGGGAAGGGGAATGTGGAGGAATTTTTTTCGTTGTGTAGAGGAAGTCGCCCTCGCAGGAGGGTGGGGAGAAAAGACCACAGTGAATATGGCTAGATTAAGATTAAGAGGTGATGCGCGTATGTATGTTAGAGAAAGTGGTCAGGTCGAGGATCCAGATAATTATGTACAGTTTAAGACCACTTTACTAGAAAGATCTGATAGCAGGACATTGGATGAAAGAGAAGATGAATTTCGAGGCTGTAAGCAAAGGAAAGTAGAGGAAATTCAGTCGTACGTGACTAGATTAGTGGCATTAGGGAGGAGATTAATACCTCCTGTGGAGAAGTTAGAAGAAGAAGATGAGGATTTGGTAGAGGCTAGGAGGGAAATGAGGCAGTCAATTCTAATGCAGAGAATAAAACAGAGTTTTTAAGAAGGTATATTGCTACATATTGGGAATGACATGATGTATGCAAAGGTGGAGATGTGGGAACAGGCAGTGGGACTAGCGTAAAAGATAGAATGTACCCATAATAAACAAAAATCTGCTATGATAGGAATGATAGAGGAAAAAGTAAATTTGGAGGAAGAACTGGTGGAAAGGGTGATACGAAGAAATGAAAAAAAATAGAAGAAGCAGTGTTAAAGGCAATGAAGGATCATTTGGTACAGCAACCCAGAATCAATCAAGGTAGAAAGAATAAAGATAACAATAATAGAAACGGTCAATACAGAAAGAAGAAAAGAAAATCTAAAATAATAAAAGGGAAATGTGAGTACACAAACAGTGACAGAAATCGAGGTAGGGCTCTCTGCTCGGTTAGGTTGAAACGGGAAAATGTAACAGAGAACGTATAAGAAAAAACTAAAAAACGTTTATCGAAGAACATTAGTTGCATTATGGTAGAGGCAATAATAGGAACTTTTAAAACAAAAATGCTCATTGATACAGGAAGTAAAGTTACATTATTGTCAGAAAAATGATTGATAAATTAAAAAGGAAGGGACATGCAATTAAAGCTATTAAAAACCTAAATTAGAACTCATGGGAATTATGGGATGTGGATTTCCTACTAAAGGAGCGTATAAAGTAGTTATGAAGTTAGGTGATCGGGATTATATGACTGAATGTTATGCTTGGGAAAAGCAATGGCCACTTAAATGTGACGGAATTTTGGGTCAAGATACGTTTGTGTCTAGAAAACTTGCTATTGATTTTGAGGAACAAGCCATTAGAGATAGTGATAATAAAATATATTTTGTAGATGATGAAGAGGATTTAGGCAATAATTTTTCAACATGTAGAAAGAAAGTTGAGGGAGATTATATGAAAGAGGTGCCAGTGCACTTGAAAAAGAGAGTAATTATTTTTCCAATGTCGGAGATTGTGAGCGAAGGGGTAGTGAAAGGAAAAGGGTTAAATGGGAGACAAGGTGTGATTGAAGCCTATGAATTAAGAATACCTGCATTAAAAACTGCCAATGTATTGGTAGAGGTGACAGATAAACATACTGTACCTATTCGAATAATAAATTGCTCCCAAGAAGAATTAACTCTAGATAAAGGGAAAAGAGTAGGAACTTTACAGGAAGCAGAACAACCCCCTTATGTTATGAATCATACGATCGAGATAAGGGATGAAAAAAACGAAAGAGCCATTAGATAAAGAAGAATATTTAAATCTCTTTAGGCTAGATCATATGAAAAGGAAAGAAAGAGAGCAACATGAGGAGTTATTATGAAAATTCAAAATCTGTTTTGCGCAGAGTGAATTCGATCTCGGATATGCACATGCTTTTCATCACAGTATAAATACTGGAGATGCGAGACCTATTGCACAAGCTCCGTACCGTATTCCGTACGCACAGCTAGAAATAATGGATCAGATTATTGACAATTTGCTGAAAAACGATGTAAATAAATAATAGACGTCTCCATGGGCAGCACCCGCCCTTTTAGTAAAAAAAAAGATGGAACCTTCAGGTTTCTTGCTGATTACCGAAAATTAAACAAGGTGACACGCCTTGACATTTTCCCTTTACCGTTGATATCGGAGACGCTTTCAGTGCCAGGTAAAGCTAAAATATTTAGCGTTTTGGATGCAAATCAGGGATACTTTCAGTTAGGAGTAGAGGATGGACATAAGACTGGATTTGTAGTCCCCGGAAGTAAATACGAATTTAAACGATTACCTATGGGATTGGCTAATTCACCGAGTGTTTGGGAAAAGACTGCAGAGCATATCATTAGACAGGTAAAAGGAAAGTTTGCACTTGTCTATTTAGACGATTTTTTGCTTTATTCAGCTGAGTATTCACAGCACTTAAAGGACCTTGAGTTCCTATTTGAACGCATAAAAGAGGCAAACATTAAAATGAAGCCAAAAAAGTGTCAGTTTGTGAAGTCGGAAGTCAAGTTTTTGGGCCATATCGTCTCTGAGAGCGGTATTGCGCCAGACCCTGATAAAATACACGCAGTAAAAGAATTTCCTAGACCAGCCTCGGTTAAAGAAGTACAATCTTAGGATTAGCGGGATATTATGACGTAATATAGATTCATTTAGTCATATAGCTAAACATCTTTCGAATCTGACGAAAAAAGATAGATGGAGAAGAATTTCCTATCGCGTATGCGAGTCGTCTCTTAAAAAAGGGCGAAATAGCACCACTGAAAAAGAGTGCTTAGCAGTTATTTAGGCCGTCAAACAATTCAGAGTATATTACACCCCAACATTTTAAGATTGTCACAGATCATCAACCATTGAAGTGGTTGTTTAATATAAAAACGCCCGGGTAGAGATAACCTAGATGGGGGATGACTCTCCAAGAATTTGATTTCGAAATAATACATAAGCCAGGACGCATACATGGCAATGCTGATTGTCTCAGTCGTGTAGCCATTGGTGCAGTTACCGAGTATGAACCGGTCATCTCTCGTGAATTAATTGCAGAAGAGCAAAAACGAGATTCAATACTAAGTCCTATAATGGAACGATTAAAGTCCTATGGTTCAATAGACTCTGAAGGCTATTTTCTAGATGATGACGACATGTTGTACAATTTAAAAGAAAGTGCTTCTAGGAGAGAGAAGTGGGAAAGAATAGTAGTACCGGAAAAATATAAGAAATATGTTATGAGATTGTATTACGATATTCCAGTGAGTGGTCATATTAAAGCGAAAAGAATGAGAAAGAAAGTAAATAAACAATTTTATTGGAAGGGAATGAACAAAGATATTCAGGAATATTGTCGTAGTTGCGAGAGTTGTCAGAAGAAGACACCCCCTCTGAGAAGGAAGGAGCAACCTTTTCAAAAATTTCCTAGTGCGGAACGACCTTTTCATCGTTTAGGTGCTGACCTCATGGGTTGATTTCCAATAACTGATAAAGGAAACAAATATATTCTTCTATTAGTCGATCATTTCAGTCGATATTCAGAGGCTATCGCACTCCCTGATCAGAAAGCTGAGACGGTGGAGAGAGCGTTAGTAGAGATGGTGTTTGCTCGTTATTTGATCCCAACACAATTACTCACGGATCGTGGAGCGAATTTCACGTCAGCGTTAATGAAGGAATTATGCAGATTATTGGGGATAAAGAATTTATTCACTACAGCGTATCATCTGGCGTCGAACGGAGCTGTAGAACGCTACAACAAAACAATGGTTGCAATGTTGAAGCATTGTGTTAATAAGCAGCAATGTAACTGGGACATTTCTCTGCCGTACATTAGCTTCATTTATAACTCGACTCCCCACAGTGCAGTGAAAGAAACACCTTTCTTTCTATTCTACGGAAGAGAGCCTACTCTACCATTAGAAATATTACGACCCCGAGGCGTGTAATCTATGATTTAGATGACAATTATGCTCATGAAACTGAACTTAGACTGCAAGATGCCTACAAGATAGCGAGTAAAACTCTCGAGGAGCAGCAACAAAAACAAAAAGGTTATCATGACCCTAACCAACGACCTTATACCTTTAAGGTTGGTGATTATGTTTATTTGCATTCACCTTTATTCAAACGAGGCTTAATAAAAAAGTTAGGTGACAATTTTAAAGGACCGTATGAAATAATAAGACAATTGTCTCTAGTGAATTTGATTATACGAGAGGTCAATGGACATGATAAAGAGTTGGTTCACGCTAACCGACTTAAACCAGCATATGGAATGCAAAGGCAAACAGAGAATCAATGTTCTCAAAATCCGGAGTCCGAACATAGACCAGAAACAGAAACAGAAGATCTTCACCTTCCTCATGACAATTATACGTATTGGCAGAGGAACCTGCAGATACCTAGAAGTAATATTGTACCTCCACACCCTGTGGAAAACTGGAGACTGGAGGTACCTGTTCGTCCTCCACATGGAAACAATTTAAGGAGCTTAGGCCCTGTTGCATAAGAAGAAAGGGTTAGGAGTTCCCCCGAGATTCCTTAGTCGTTAGGCGAGCACAAAACGCAGGGAATGTAAATATAATTGGTGTAATGGAGAATCATGAACCAGAGGAAGCAATTAAAACCTTCAATAGGGAAATAATCCTAGAAAATCAGCGAGAGGAAAAAATAAACACAAAGATTAGAAAAATAGAACAAATATTAAAGCTAGTAGTTGGAGAAATGAAAGAAATGAAACAAGTGGGAGTACAGGAGTAAGAAATAAAATGCAAAATGGAGAGAAAATAAGAGAAATAAATGAGACTATAGCAGTTTTAATACAGAAGAATAACGAGCAGAGCGAGAAGTGGAGAAAAAATGCCTCTCCCCCACCGCATGCTCCGTCAGCATATCAATCTTATGTAGATAAATTGCCTCTGATGCAACAGTATACACCTCCTTATGATTATTCAAGTCAATCTACGGAGGAATACAAAAGTCCGGTATCGGCGGAGGAATGGATAGTGCCTCCCCGAAACGTGGGTTTTACCCCACCAGCGCGAAATTACGGAAGTAATCAACCCATAATCATGACAAGCGTAAATGCGCCCACAATGAATGAAAATATGATGAGTTATATTCCTGATGCTAGAAAAAAGCTGTCCTGCTCAGAGACAGTCTTAAGCAATCATACGGAAAATATGCAATCCATGATGCATGGATTAGCTCCAGAGCTTCGTCAAATGTTGTTACAAGAGCTCTCTAATAGACACTCATAAGGTTTTGTTCATTAGAATCGTTATTATTGTTGTCCTGTTGACAATTGCCCGTAATTATTGTCATATAATAATAATTATATGACCGAGTTTTAATAATGCTATAATAATGGCAGAAATCGACTTTTAACTCATGGAGTAGGAGTTATTGTTTATTTTATGGACTAGTGTAGTGGGATTATGGGTGTTTTGCTAACCATCCCCTATCCTCCCTCCTTGTTCTGGAGTTGACCGGAATTTCTGGGGAGATATGCATTCTCGTCCCCCAGTTTGAGAGGTTGGTTCAGACAAGATTGGGTTATTTTTATTCTTAAAATCGTTAAAGTATTGGCGTATATCTATTAAATGGCTTTATAATTAGAAATTTTAAATTTTTCTTAGGGAATTGTGACTTTGTAAATTTCGCTGAATTTTGTCGAGATTCTTTATTTTATGTTCGGCAATTTATTCCTTTTTGCCAGCTTTGGTTTTTTATTGTCATTTTTACGGAGGCTTTCTGTGTCAGGAGACCTGAAGTCCCTGTTTCCTTTTTGTAAAGAATAAAAAGGCGTCGGAGGAGAAATCAGGCGATTGTGATTCTCCTTTCCCCACAAGAATTCTATCATGATCGTTGCAAAGACAATTTCCTACAGCATACAAATTGCAATATTGATCTGTTGAAATGGTTACAATTAAAAATGATCTGTGTTGACAGTTGAGATAGAAAATGGCAACTCTTTTCTAATATTATTTATAAAGTTAAATATCACGTTTAAAAGTTGTTTGTTTCTTAGTGAACATTCCACCGGCGAGCAATTCAATTAACAAGTGTCAATTTGAAGCGATGCTTGAAGAAAGCTTGAATTATGCGTTGGCATCCGCCCGTAAGCACACATGCTACCAGCATCGTGTCAAAAGAGGAGAAGGAGATAATAGATAGAAAGAAAAGACAGGGATCAGTCTTTTCCTTGATTCTAACAGATACTTTTACTATGAAAAGATTCTAATAACCACTTATCGTTAGTATTAAATACAAACTCAACTTAATCTAACGAGTATAAGCATCACTTATAAATAAAATCAATATACTAAGATGCAATAATGTTTATATTTCAATCTTGATGATAAATAAAAAAAAATTTATTTATCCTATGTCGTATCAATATTCTACATTTATGATAATTAAATAAATTCTTTATCTTAGGAAAAACTTTAAGCATTGTTGACCTTTAGTGATGATCTTATTGTTAGGAAACAGCGATCACCATTTTTAAGTTATAAACATTGTCAATGGTTAAGCATAATGGAATTTAAAAGGATTTTACGATAAATCTACTTATTAACTGATTATAGTTAATGAACAAGGGTTGAATACCTTATTCAATATTTTATTAATTTAATGTGATCAGTGTTTTAAGAAGTTGAAATGATTTATTTCAGAAATAAATTATTTCCTTCCCCCCCCCCGTTTGATAAGAAACAGCTTTAGTAGTGCGATTGATACTCTTATCGTAGCCATTAATTGAATTTTAAGACGATTTTAATTAACCCCTTGCGCTCTGATTTGACCTTGAGCTAGCAGGGCCAGAAGTTTCTATTTAAATGGAAGAAAAATTCTTCGATAGAGAGTGCAATAAACAACATGAAAAAAACACTATTTATTAGGATATTTGTTTGAAATTTTCACAGGATATTAATTTGACATTATACTTTACATTTTTAGTAATCAGTATAAGTATGATAATGTTTACATAATTGTCATATATTTTTTGTTTATATGTTTGGCTATCGAAACTGTTTGGTGTATTTATTAGTTAGGGAAGAAATCATTTCCAAAAATGATCTGGTAATATTACAGAAAACACATCTAAAGTTCGGGGATTTGATCCTAATCCGTCTCTGAATTATTACTTTCGCCTAAATATCTTTGAATCTCAGACTGCACATGGCGAAGTTCGAAACAAGAATGACAAGCATTAAATTATTTTCGATTTTTGTGCCACCTATTGAAGATTTTTAAAAACTATTAAGTGTATATGATAGAGAAAGATATGCAGAATAGTAAACTATCGCCATCTTTTGTTAAAAAAGAAAAACAAAGCTGAAATTTCAGAACGAGTCAGACTCATGGTCTAGCGATAAGGCACTTAAACCAGACAACGAATCAGACTCGTGCTTAGTAGCAAGGGGTTAAACAGTAATTAATAAATGCATTGACTTGAGATATGAAATAAGGAATGATATTGATTAATAGAAGTTTGTATTACAGGAATATTTTGAAGAAACTTGTTGGATGCAATGATGTTGCCTTTTGGTCAGTCACATGCGATTTCTTTAGAACAAAGGAGTGGATTTCTGGACACAAGGAGCAGGACACTATTTAATGTAATCCAGTTGGAATAGCACTTAATAATTCTAGTGAATTATGAATGTTTTTGTTATCCATTACGCAATGCTTGTGTTGTTATTAACAACGTTAGGGACATGGAATATTATTAAAAGAATATTAGTTTGAAATTCATGATGTTGACTAATGAGAGAATTCGTAATGCATCGTGTGTGGTGCAGGTTAAAGTCACCCGCGTTCGGGAGTTAGGCAGAGGCTCTCGTTCGAAAAATAGTCGACAGTCTCCTGGCTGTTATCTCGGAGCAATGCCTCTGAGAAGCAACACCAGTGCACTCGCTATGCGCATGCGGAAACGGTCAGAGGCAGCACATGCCTTTACCCAGGAGGAGAAACGGGTAAAGAGACAACAGGATCGGGTGCTGTCAATCGGCACTTGGAACATATTCTCCATGGCAGGAAAGGAATCAGAGTTAGTGGAGGAAGCCAAACAGTATCAAATGGATATCATAGGTATTAACTCTAAGAAACGTCTGGGTTCTGGAACTGTGGACTTAGAAGGAGGAGGGAAGCTTTTCCACTCTGGTGTCGACCCTAACATGACTGACCAGGCGGGAGTGGGGCTACTCACAAGTCCCTGGCTAGCAGATTATGTTGCAGATTGGACCCCTTTAGGTGGAAGACTGTCTTCTGAGGCTTCAGATAGGGAAACGGTCTCTCTCTCTATTCATTGCATATGCTCCAAATGCAATCACAGAGTAAAAAACTTTTTCTAGATGAAGTTGATGCTGCTCTTAGCAGGAGAGGGAGTGCAGATTCTGTCATCCTGATGGGCGACTTCAATGCACATGTAGGGGCTGATGACCAAACGTGAAGGGGCGTGAGTAGGAGGAATGGTGACCCCGATTTAAATGCGAATGGGAGGTGCTTGTTGGATCTTTGTTGCAACAATGGACTTTCCATCACAAACACCTTCTTCCAGCACAGGGATGTCCATAAGTATACCTGGTACAGGGATGCAATGGAACGGAATTCACTGATTGATTTTGTAATTGTTTCAGCTGACTTATCCCGTACAGTGTTGGATACTCGTGTGAGAAGAGGGGCAAAACTATCAACTGATCAACACCTTGTTGTCTGCACTTTGCGATTCTCTGAATCCATGCCAACCAAGCAAAATACTAGGTTCAGACAAACTTGGCGCATCAAATGGGAGGCACCGGAGGATAGAGCTGTGAGGAAGACCTTTGCAGATAGCATATCTTCAAGTTTCAAAGAACTACCCAGTGATCGTGGTACTGTTGAAGAGGAGTCGTAGTAGTTTAAACTGCTGTGATTACTTCAGCTGCATTGTGCTGTGGTCGTAAGCAGCTGTGTGTGGCGCAGGGCGGTGAGAAAAGGACTGCATGGTGGAACAGTGAAGTCTAAGAAGCTGTCAAGGCAAAGACGGAGGCCTATGTGCTATGGCTTGCAAAAAAAGTCCACTTAGATTCGAGTGTGATACACTGAGGCGTGAAAAGCAGCATCAATGACAGTATCAACATCTAAAGCCAAGGCCTGGGAGAAGTTTGGGGAGAAATTGGAGGCAGACTGTGGTTCGGCAACAAGGTGTTTTGGCAGACCGTGCACGGCCTCTGTGGAAAGAGATCTCTTTCATCATAAACTATTAAGAGTTCAGATGGGAGGCTTCTGAAAACGGAGGAGAGCATATAGCATAGGTAGAAGGTATACTTTGCATCTCTTCTTAATCCGGTGACAACAACAACTGAGGCATACGAGGTGCACCTTGGAGCGGAGAATAGTCACGGTAGTATCACTGAAACAGAAGTCAGATGGGCAATTAAGTCCCTGAGAACTGGCAAAGCTGCAGGTGATGATGAAATCCGGTCCAGAATGTTAAAGGTTTAAATCAGGATGGTATCATGTGGCTGAATCGAGTGTGACAGATTGCTTGGATATCTGGACAGGCCCTAAGCAATGGCAGACAGGAATTGTGATCCCTATCTTCCAAAAGGGAGATCAGATAGATTGAAACAACGATCGAGGCATCTCTTTGCTCAGCATTCCTGGGAAAGTGTACGTTAAGTGTCTGGAGAAGAGAAGTCGGGAAATTTGTCGACTCCAAACTGTCGGGGGAGCAGTGTGGTTTCCGAACTCGCCGAAGCATGATGGATCACATCTTTGCTCTAAGGCAAATCTTTGAGAAATCCTGGGAGTATGCAAAAGAGGTCTGCGCTTGCTTTGTGGACCTCGGAGGTTGCTCTTTGCGGACGACCTTGTCCTGCTTGGGTCTTTTCGCATGAACCTTTAGCATGCACTAGACCGGTTTGCAGCCAAATGTGAAGAAGCTGGGATGAAGATCAGTGTGGCTAAACCCGAGGTTCTGGTCCTTTCAAGACAGCCTGCTCAGTGCGCTCTCCATGTTAGGGGAGCCTCATTGAGACAGGTGGAGAAATTCAAGTATCTCGAGATTGCATTCACGAGTGATGGACGGCAGGAGAAAGAATTAGATGCTCGGATCAGCACAGCAAGCTGTGTCAGACGTGAACTATGGCGATCCATGGTAACGAAACGAGAGCTGGGTAACAAAGCCAAGCTCTCTGTCTTCAAATCATTCTTTGTCCCCATTCTCACCTATGGTCATGAGGTTTGGGTAATGACCTAAAGAGTGCAATTGCGGGTACAAGCGTCTGAAATGATATTCCTGAGAGGTGTAGCAGGTGTTACCCTACTAGATAGCGTGTACAGCAGCACAATAAGGGAATCTTTAGGTGTTGAGCCGCTACTTCTCTGCATTGAGAGATCTTAGTTGCGCTGGTATGGCCACGTGATACGGACGCGCAAACTAGTCTTCCTTGGCAGTTGTTATTTTCCAAGCCAGTGGGTAAGAGTCCAAGGAGTCAGCCTAGAACCATGTGGCTAGACTATATGGAAAATCTGGGTTCGAGTCGCTTGGATATTACCAGGGAGGACATGCGCCTGATGGCGGAAGATCGCGATCGCTGGAGATCCTCCATAGGGCTGCTTCACCCGCGACCCTATTGGATAGGCGGGTTTGAAAAGTAAGTAAGTAAGTATTATTTTTAAATTTAAAATGTTTCTTTACACAGTAAATGTGTAGGAGATGAATAGAGAGAGATTAACTGAGAAGATAAGCTTATTCCCCCTTTCTTTGGGAGTAGCTTACTTCACTTCCTGAAGGTGAAGGTATGTTCTTCTCACCCCAATTCTTTGTGTAACTTTAAAAGAATTTTTTCCAGGAACTAAGAGTAAAGGATGGAATTAGAAACGGTATTTACGAAAAGATGGTTATAAGGTGTTAGGAAAAATGTTGGAAATAAAGGAATTTTTCTATCTTATGGATAAATAATCATTAAATGTTTATTTCAAATTTATTTAACCTGATTTGAATGTGAAAGTCACGTGATTGTTTACTTTTGAAGTTGATGATGGGAATTATGGGAATTGTTTTTGAATAATAAAAATGGGTTAGAATTAATTTTAAGAAATTAAATTAAAAATTTTGGTGACCATAAAATATGAACAGAAAAGTTAAATGTTCGATTGGGTTATGGCCAGGGCCTGTGCGGGCCACGGAAAGCGAATGACGTTCATGTCTGTGCGCCACTGCCTGACGGAAGCCAATTCATGATATGGTGCATTATCGTCCTATCGTAAACCGAGGCACGTTCTTTACATCAATTTTGAAGATATTAGCAACGTTTCTTTCCCAGACTACTGGAAGATGTGATAATCTTATTTCTCACTTTCAACAGGTAAGTAAGAATTCTTATGTTCCTCCAATAGATTTATGTGTCATTGCTTTTAAGAAGTTTAAACTGTTTGAATAAACTTTAATGCTGGAGAGAGAGAAGATGGCGTCATCACTCCTCCCCTCCCTTGTTTTTTTTTCATGATGAAACGCACGAGATGTCAATCATTAATGACGTGTTGAAAACGAGGATGAAATTGGAGCGACTTCGTTCATCAGAGCTGGCGGTTCGTCCCTCCACTTCAATAATTTCTTCATTTTGTTTTCAACAGCACAGAAGGAACTTAAAAGGCAATCTACGAGTTTCCCAGAGCGACATTCAGTTCAACTAGGAGTGATTATTTATATTTATGTCGATGGATAAAAATGTCTACCGATTAAGCAAACAATATTCTCTACAAGCGACAACGATGATTTCCAGCGATGATTCTACATGCGACAACAACTTTTATCATGAACATGAAACTTTTAGACAGTGACTTCAATCAATATTCCGTCAGTTTAACGCGCACATTGCGAACATTACCAAAGTAATTTATGAATTCTATAACTTCTACAAGTTAGTGAATGCAGTACTGCTGATTAGAACCTTACTGAAGGAACCTTTTTCGAAAAGAGATAGTGAATTTATTGTGACTGAAAAGATGTTGGGAATCTATAACATAATATTTTCCTTGTGAGATATTATGAACTTCCCTTGAACATAATGTGACATTTGCGAATATTGAATTATAAACTTGTGTTATTAACGAGACATGTGATTACTACATACCTAGTTATTAAACCGACAGTTGAATAATCATGTAACCAATAAAGGCGCTTTGCCCTGATCTTTTAAGAATTTTTATGTAGAGCCAAGCTTGAATTTTATTTATTATAACTTTTTGTTATAACTTTGTTTGTAACTTAGTGATTTTTTGTAATGTTTCATGAATCCTTGATGTATCATTGATGGATTAATTGATTATTGATGCTTTTAATAAATTATTTTAGCTGTGTGAGGTGTCGGATGAGCAGGTAAGTGAGATGTTTGTATCATACCCCAACGTGGAAGGCGGCACAAAAGGCAACGAGCGACTACAAACTTGAGGAAGGTTTCGGAAGACTTTGAATTTTTATTGTTCTTCTCGTGAAGATTTGTCATCAGATGATGGACAAATCTTGAAAAATAGGGAGTAATGTACGGACCCCCTCCCTTTGAAGATTGTACAGGATTTATTTCCTAAGTTTTTATGTAGATACCATTTAGAAATTTTATCTGCTTTATTAGAAGAATGTTTTATGTGAGAAGCTTTTAGATTTACAACACCGGTCGACAGTATTATTTTTCCAGTTGAGTTGGGTAACAGCGGCATTGTGTGGCGGAGTGCCTTGCCGAGTCGAGTGGGATTCCCCCCCCCCCCATTCTCCTCCTTGGACAAGTGAGCTCTGTGCCGTGTTGACAACTCATGAACTTTATATAAATGCCAATCAGCGACGTGTATTTGATCCAGGTGAATGGTATCCATTTTCTAATCTTACTGGGATATTATCAATGAACTAAACATAGAGAGGTTCTTCTGATTCACTTATTGATAGAGAGGGAGCTACTGATTTCTTCCTGCTTTCTTAGAAGCACGGCGACAAAGAAGGAAAAGCAAATACTAAACGATGGAGACAACTCAAACAATAGTCGTGGAGTTAGTAAATAGTAAAACCTTCACTATGATTACCAATTATCTTAGAACCAGTTTTAGCATCCTAATTTGAAAGCAAATAATAATAAACTATGATTATTATTGATATTATTATGATTTAAACCTGAATCAGTTAGACAAATACAATCGCGGAGCCCAACAAAGGAAGACCACATCGAAGTCGACACTACACCACCCCCAAGGAGATGACCATGAAGAGGAGATGCTGAATGATACATTCGTTTTACTTGCTATGTGAATATTAAGGTGGTCACCAGAATTCTTTTTGTGAATAAGTTAAAGTTATTTGAATATTCTGATGAATGAAATAATAAGTTTTAATAAGTTGAAAGTAAAACTAAACAATCAGTAAATTTCCTAAGACATATAATTTTTATTGAAATAAACTTTAACAGAAAGTATGAAACTTATGATAGTCTTTTAGTAATTTAATTAGAAAAAAAGAACTTTTGGAATTTCACTTTAATTTTTCTTATATGAAATAAATATGTGTTATTATTATTAAACAAAGTTTCTGCTCCTTTCTTCTCTATCAAGTATAAAAGTATTAATAATGGTGTTTAAAATAACTTAATACCCAGAGAAGTGTAACCCTTAAACAAGCCTAAGGCGATTATCAGTATAGGGATAGGTCTCATCTACCGCCCGTATACTTAGACCAGAACCCATGGATATACCCACAAGAAAGAATCCCGTGGAAGGTGGACCCAAGGGGAGTAAACATGAGGAGCAGCCCTGTTGATATTTCAAGATCTTTTAATGACTCGCACACTTCCCTTTGGGGCTTCACAATTCCTAGCAATACACTTTACAGCAGACACAAGATTAGCATTTGATAGAATAATTTACATCTGACGTGATGTTGATTATGGATAGTTATTACGAAACTTACACGCCAATGGAGCATCTTGATTTTTTTATTTACCTATATATACAAGTAAGCCGGGGAATTTACTTCAACTCATTTATCCCTATGGACAGTTGAAATACCGGTGTAATTATTCTACTAATAACCATAATAACAGCTGGGTTATGTCCTGCCCTGAGGACAGATATCATTCTGAGGTGCGACGAAATTACTAATCTCCTATCAGCAGTCTTTTACTTAGGTACCTTTTAAGTACAATGAGTATGGGGTGGCTTTGCTGTTGACAACCGGATTTTTCACTTTCCATTTTCTATTTCCATTCATAATCGCAGCATTACTAATTTTACATTTACTATTTCTACACCAAACAGGTTCTAATAATCCAACAGGTTTAAAATCAAATTTAGATAAAAGACCTTTCCATCCATTTTTTTTTCCTTCAAAGATCTATACGGAGTTGCAAATACCCTTTTACTTACTATTAATAGTAGCAATATTAAATCCAAATATATTAGGAGATCCAGAAAATTTTAACCCAGCGAACCCATTAGTAACCCCTGTTAACATCCAACCAGAATGACATTTTTTATTCGCCTATGCAATTTTACCATCGATTCCCAATAAACTAAGGGAGGGGGTTATTGCCTTAGTTATATCCATTTTAATTCTCATAATTTTACCCTTATCTATAAACCCTAAAATAAAATCAACAGCATTCAACCCAGCATAAAAAATTATATTCTGGATTTTCGTATCATCAGTGCTAATCCTAACATGAATTGGAGCCCGACCAGTAGAAATACCATATATTATAATAGGACAGATTTTTACAATCATATATTTTTCAATTTTCATCATCTCCCCAATAATAGCATCAACTTGAAATAATCTTATATCCTGATTTTCAAATTGTGTTTTGAAAGCACTTAAAAGAGGTTTATACCTCTAAAAATGTCATAAAAGAGATTTTACAACAGAAAATATTACGTAAATAATTCAAAGAAAAAGGCAATATAGATTTCCAAGCTATATATATATTAACTTATCATAACGAAAACGGGGTAAAAGACCTCGAATAAAATCGAATAAAAAAGATTAGAATAATTTTTAAAAACAAACAACTTATCATAACCCCCAAAAAATAAAAGACTAATAATTATTCTTACTTACTTACTTACTTTTCAAACCCGCTTATCCGTTATGGTCGCGGGGGCAGCAGCCCTATGGAGGATATCCAGCGATCGCGATCTTCCGCCATCAGGCGCAAGTCCTCCTTGGTAATATCCAAGCGACTCGAACCCAGATTCTCCATGTAGTCTAGCCACCTGGTTCTAGGCCGACCCTTTGGTCTCTTACCCACCGGCTTGGAAAATAACAACTGCCTAGGAAGACTAGTTTGCGGCATCTGTATCACGCAGCCATACCAGCGCAACTGAGATCTCTCAATGTGGAGAAGTAGCGGCTCAACACCTAAAGACTCCCTTATTGTGCTGCTGTGCACTCTATCTAGTAGATTAACACCTGCCACACCTCTCAGGAATCTCATTTCGGCCGCCTGTACCCGCGATTGCCCAAGCCTCATGACCATAGGTGAGAATAGGGACAAAGACAGATTTGAAGACAGAGAGCTTGGCTTTGTTACCCAGCTCTCGTTTCGTTACCACGGATCGCCACATTTCACATCTGACAAAGCTTGCTGCGCCGATCCGAGCATCTAATTCTTTCTCCTGCCGTCCATCACTCGTGAATGCAATCCCGAGATACTTAAACTTCTCCACCTGACTCAATGAGGCTCCCCTAACATGGAGAGCGCACTGAGCAGGCTGTCTTGACAGAACCAGAACCTCGGTTTTAGCCACGCTGATCTTCATCCCAGCTTCTTCACATTTGGCTACAAACCGGTCTAGTGGATGCTGAAAGTGCGTGCGAGAAGACCCAAGCAGGACAAGGTCGTCCGCAAAGAGCAACCTCTCCAGCAGGCAGTCGCTCACACAAACACGATCATCGGCTCGGCTGCCCCTGTTTATCCAGTCCATAAAGATAATGAACAAGATGGGCGACAGTACACACCCTTGGCAGTGTCCAACACCCACGGTGAACGGTTTTGACTTAATGCCGTTTATCCGGACACACATCTCAGAGCTTTCGTACAGAGACATGATAGCAACCAGTAATTGCCCATCCACTCAATACTCTTGCAACACTTGCCAGAGCTTCTCCCAAGGAACTCTGTCATATGCTTTTTCGAGGTTCACAAAGCAAGCGTAGACCTCTTTTGCATACTCCCAGGATTTCTCAAAGATTTGCCTAACAGCAAAGATGTGATCTGTCGTGCTTCGGCCAGGTCGGAAACCACACTGCTCTCCCGACAGTTTGGAGTCGACAAATTTCCCGACTTCTCTTCTCCAGACACTTAACGTACACTTTCCCAGGAATGCTGAGCAAAGAGATGCCTCGATCATTGTTGCAATCTATCTGATCTCCCTTTTGGAAGATAAGGATCACAATTCCTGTCTACCATTGCTTTGGGGCCTGTCCAGATATCCAAGCAACCTGACACACTCGAGTCAGCCACAGGATACCAACCTGATTTAAAGCCTTTAACATCTCGGACCGGAATTCATCATCACCTGCAGCTTTGCCAGTCTTCAGGGACTTAATTGCCCATCTGACTTCTGTTTCAGTGATACTACCGTGACTATTCTCCGCTCCAAGGTGCACCTCGTATGCCTCAGTTGTTGTTGTCACCGGATCAAGAAGAGATGCAAAATATTCCTTCCACCTATGCA
>JAHWFO010008970.1:965966-981059 GCA_023313115.1 Rhysida immarginata | reverse complement strand
TAATAAATATATAAGTATAATCAAAATAAAACTAAAAAATCAAATAAAGAGCTGACGTTTCGGATAGAGCCTATCCTTTATCAAAGCAAAAAAGGATAATTCTCTAAAAGCAAATAGAATATTAGAGAATTATCCTGAATTACATCCGTTCATACTAAATATTACATAATAGAATGTTATTTTCAAAATAAACTTATTTTTACACGCTGTACGGTTCATTTTATAGTATCATAACATGGAAAATAATTCATTATTATAAGTATATGGATTTTTATGATCAAGCGCTCATAAGGGCTTATGAGCGCTTGGATTAATTATTTGTTAGTCATTCCACTTTTACAAAGTGTAGCCTCTATCCGAAACATCAACTTTTGTTCAGGGTCCTACCACCCTGCGTTCAATTTTAGTAAAAAAATAGTCAGAAATATAATTAATTTTATTTGTTTTATTGTACGAAATTTAATCGATGGATGGCAACTTTTTTATTTTTTTTTAAATTTTTTATTTAAATTCGATTTCATTGCTAACTTCTCGAATTAATTGTTGTACAATATCGAAATTCTTAATCTCTTTTTATTGAATAATTAATTTTTATTAATCACAATGATTATTAATCTGCCTGTAATTATTTAATTATTCAACCTGTATCAGAGTTATTTTACTGCTTGTTTAAATTCTTTTTATTATTTAATGATGAGTTTTCCGAATATTCTGATGCATAATGGCGATAGCATTATTCTCATATCATTTTTTTGTTTTTAACCTTTCGTATTCGTCAAACTAGCGATGGCTTCCTTTTTGTAGCGTTTCTACGATGGATCACATTTTGCTAAAGCTCTGGATAGGGAGCTTTAAATTCTGCCACTCAAGGGCGCTGAAACTAAAAAATAGGTGACGATTTTAACGCATTGGGTCGCGACGATCGCGCCGTTTTTCAAGCTCAGTTCAAAATTTCTCCGCTCAAGGTCGCCAATACGTGCTCGATGATGGGACCAGAAATCCTATGAAGTGTCTCACTCTCCCTTATGAGCTCTTGGTACAATGAACCACAAAATATTTTATTAATTTAATGAATCACGAAATATTTTTACTGAAATTTCCAGAATAAAAAATTCCTAATCGAATTTATCAAAAAATTTTATTAATTCAATTAAGTGAATAAAAATTGTGACCAATATAATAATATATGTTTTTTTTTCTTAGGCTATGCTATTGCTATACCATTTAAACTGGCTTTAAAGAGCTCACTGGCCGCTAGGGATTTTCGCGCATGCATAGTACAAAAAAGGTCACACATGAAAACGAGACTATACAGACTTGTTATTATTAGGCTATGGCTTAACTATGTATATATATATTACCTTTATCCAAATTAATTAACATATATTTGAGCCCATTATCGTTAGGAGGACTTCTTAATACATATGGGACACTAAACAGACTGTTATAATAAATAAATGCAACCGTAACTTTCTTTTCTATATTTAAATTGATAATTTAGGAACCAACTAGAGTAAAACCAGGGCCACCGTGATCTTTATTTTTTTCTTTACCACGAAGAAAAAGAAAACAACGTAAAGAATAAAAAAAAGATCACGATAGCCCCAGTATTACCCGGCTTCGCGCCTCGTTAGTTGAGTAGGGTAAATTTTTCAATGACTAAATTTGACTTTTTTGCCAGCTTTGACTAGCTGTATAGGGTTTAATTCACTCATGACTTCAAGGTTATTCCCATGATAAAATCCGTTGCTTAATAAAATGTCATATTTTTTGTAATTTTAATACTGTACAGTGTAAGAGTTGATTGTTGATTGTTATTGTTGGATTGCCATATTGTTGTAGGTAGTATTATTGTTGGATTTATAAATTTAAATATATATTGCTGCATGAAAAAGGGAGGAGGGCAGTTCACTCATAAAACCCTTGCAACCTGCGGAAATCCATGGCAGGTTGTGAAAAACCTTTCCCGAACTACAGGGTGAGCCAAAAGTCGCAGTACACCCTGTTTTTTCGAAAACCTCGCATAATCATGTACTGTTGAAGCAAGCGATTAGCTACTTGCGATGGTTTAAAATGCCATGCGTTAAAATGGAAAGTTCCAACGGTACTAATGGTACCATTCGGACATGTACAAATAAACTAATTCCCACTATCATAAATTACTCGTTATATTTATTCATGGCACTTCGTTACAAGTTGTTTGATATGTTACACGCCATATCTAGGCATTGAAAGTTTTAATGGTACAATTTGGTACGATTAGGGCGCGTGAAACTAAAATAATTTCCACTATCATTAATTACTCATTATATTCATTTTCATTTCCATTTGTGCACGTGCTATTAAACCGATTTAGATAATATCTGTTATTGGTTCGTGCCATATACCATATTCATCGATTGACGAAAATAGCAATGAATAACCGCTTCTATTTCATCATTACCTTTTGTTTGATATATTTCTTAATATATCTTCCCATTTAAAATTGCTTGGCGGGAAAATAGAGGTACCATTTGTGCACGTGCCAATGAACCGACTTAGATAATGTTTGTGATTGGTTCGTGCCATGAAGCATATTCATCGACTAACGAAAACAGATTTTCATAATCTTTCATATCCTCGGAGGAGTTAAGAGTTACAGACAGACAGACAGACGGACACGTTTCCCCACACTGATAGCATAAAGCACCTTTCAATTTGACAACTATATTTGACAATTTGACAATATATTACATGCCATATTTTAGCATGGAAAGTCTTAATGGTACAATTTGGTACGATTAGGGCACGTGCAACTGAAGTAATTTCCAGTATCATTAATTACTCATTATATTCATTTTTCATGACACGTTACGAGTGGTGTGATATATGTCATATCTCAAAATGGAAAGTTTCAATGATACAATATGGTACGATACGGACATGCACTAATAGAGTAATTACACTATCATTAATTATTCGTTATATTCATTCATGGCACTTCGTTACGAGTTGTTTGATATATTACATACCATGTCTTAAAATGGAAAGTTCCAACGGTACCAATGGTACGATTAGGACACGTACAAATAAACTAATTCCCACTATCATTAATTACTCATTATATTCTTTCATGACACCTCATTCCAGATCGTTTGATATATTACATGCCATATTTTAGCACTGAAAGTTCCAATGAACCATAAAGGTTCTACTAAACCAGAATGGTTCCACTAAACCAGGTTCCTTGAAACCAATTTCGACTATCATTAATTTTAGGTTATATTCATTCATGACACATCATCCCAATTTGTTTGATATATTACATGCCATATCTTATGATTGAAAATATTTTAGGATGTCATAAGGGTACCATTAGAGCACGTGCCATTGTTTCGATTTCAACCATTTTCAAAATGGTTCATTCCCGGAACCAATTTATTAATTGGCGAACATAGTAATAGAATAACCGCTTCTATCTCCTTATTACGATTTGTTTGATATATTACTTGATATATCTCTCCTTTGAAAATTGCTAGATGGGGTCGTGAAGGTACCATTTGTGCAAGTGCTATTAAACCGATTTAGATATTTGTTATTGGTTCTTGCCATGTACCATATTCATCGACTGACAAAAATAGTAATGAATAACCGCTTCTATCTCGTCATTACCTTTTTTTTATAAGCTTTTATTAACTTTGCTGTGTTAGTTGTTTAGGTCAAATCTTGTAATCAATATTAAACCAATTTTCCGACAAGCTAGGGAGCTGCAATTTGACACACTTATGCAGAATCGATGACAATTTATGATAAAGAAAAAAATTTTCAAATCGGTTCATTGGTTCGTGTTCTAATGGTACTAACTCATTACTACGAATTGATTGTTTTAACAATTGGACATTTCGTTATGGCGAGAGTAAATTTGTTTATTGTTGCAAAATTAAGCTGTATTGTTGCCACTAAATAAAACATTATAAAAGCTTGGTTTGATAAAACCTTTTTCCTCTTAACTTGTTGATATATAACTTAATATATCTTCCCATTGAAAATTGCTTGGCGGGAAAATAAAGGTACCATTTGTGCACGTGCCAATGAACCGACTTAGATAATGTTTGCGACTGGTTCGTGCCATGAACCATATTCATCGACTGACGAAAACAGATTTTTATAATCTTTCATATACTCGGAGGAGTTAAGAGTTACAGACAGACACGTTTCCCCACAACTACATTTGACAATTTAACAATATATTACATGCCATATTTTAGCATGGAAAGTTCCAAAGAACCATAATGGTTCCCTAAACCAGGTTCTTTGAAACCAATTTGGACTATCATTAATTTTACGTTATATTCATGAATGACACATCATTCCAAGTCGTTTGATATATTACATGCCATATTTTAGCATGGAAAGTTCCAATTAACCATAGTGGTTCCACTAAAACATGTTCCCTCATTGGTCTTTTTTATTTTGTAATTTACATTTGTACCTTTTTATTGGATAATGGCCACTCCAGCCCTTATATATATTCTCTGTAATTCAACCAAATTCTGTATCGGCATTGAATAATGAACTCAATGAGTTCGAAATACGTATATGCTTAATAAAATTCTTTTGTGGACAAGAGGTTGTTGTCAGTTGGTCATGTCGTTATCCACAGTCCTTTCCAGTTTCTCATCACTCGCTTCTCAGGCTTTTTCACCCAGGGAGTTTGGTAAGTTCATTTCTTTGAACCTTAAAATTAGAATTATTAAGCTGGACTTCACTTTCTTACTTAAATGTAAACAATGTAAAGTCTTCCCGAATTTCATTTTAAGACTGAGGTTTAAGATCTTGTCATTTTGGGACAAGAAAGCGCTATTTTGCGCTAGATACACTAGATTAAATCTGGAGATTTCTAGACTCTTTAAGTTGGCAAATTTAGAAGTATACCTATATAAGTTACATTTGCTGATTAGTAACAACCTACCCCCAGATTTGTGGGATTCTTTTTCCGGCCACACAATGATTATCAACCAACACTTGTGTGATATCAAACGTGATAAGTTAGATAGGAAATTTCAGGCTATTAGGACTAACCAGAGAAGAGTTTACACGGTCCCTACTGAATCCACACGGCCTCTCACGGTGATAAACAAAACGGACCTCGAACTAGATGATGAAGAGTTGAACCTTCTTTCGAAAGGGCTCAAATTCTCCATAGGCAAAGGCCGGTTTGATTTGGAGAACATTTGCGAGATCGAATGTGGGATCAAATTTCTTCCCTCATTCAAGAAACAGGTCATTAGGAACGCGTGCGTTCAACAACTTAAAAAAGAATTGGGCCAATATTGATAATGGTTTAGATAGGAATAGTCTAGCCACTTTAGCGACCCTCAAAAACAGACTGCTTTTTCTTAAAAGCAGATAAAGGGAATTCTATTGTTATCCTACGTAAAGAGGATTACTTCACGAATGTGACTAAATTGATAAACGAAGGTTCTTATACCAAGGTTACGAGAAACCCCCTACCTAAGCTGGTTAGAACAGTTAAAGCGACTATGGCCGACTGCAAAAACTTCTTACCTCCTAATATTGCCAAAAGATTATCGGTTACTAATCCGATAATATCTAAACTATATGCGCTACCCAAAACCCACAAACCAGTTCAGGCCGATTGTTTCCAATATTTCAGCCCCAACATATGAACTAGGCAAATACCTAGCGAGATTTCTAGCCAAACTGGATATCGACAAATTAGACTTCTCAGTCAAGAATAGTGCACAATTGGTGGAAAAACTAAAAGGGACTAAGTTAACGGAAAATTGCGTATTAGTATCGTTCGATGTAACTTCTCTATTCCCAAACCTCCTGATGGAAGACACTCTAGATTTCTTGAACTGCGTTTTGGTAGACAACAAAGTGAATAAGGACGTGATCAACGAAGTCGTCACCCTTTGTAGGATGTGCATTAATAACAACTTTCTTCAGTTCAATGGAGAGGTTTACCGTATGTCAGCAGGAACCCCCATGGGAAGCTGCCTTAGCCCCATACTAGCCGAAATCTTTATGAGGAAGTTTGAAGCCAAGCTTGCTTCCTCCGGACAATACTTCCCAAAGATTTGGTACTGTTACGTCGATGATGTGTTCGCTGTCATCGATACCAACGAGATAGAGGTACAAACCTTCCTCGAGCACATCAACAGCTTCTACCCATCAATACAGTTCACTGTGGAAATGGAGGAGAATTGCTCTATACCCTTTCTTGACCTTAGAATCATGCGAAATAACAACAAGCTCGAATATGACATTTATCGAAAACCCACCCATGTGTACATTCACCATGATTCAAATCACTGCTGGAGCCAGAAGCTAGCAGCGTTCGTTTTTATGGTGGACAGAGCTCTAAACATCCCTTTATCCAAGACCAGATTTGCGAAAGAAATAAAACACATACGGACTACAGCGCAAAACAACGGATACGACAACAAACTCGTACACGATTTGGTACGCAGAAGGAGATTCGTAAAGCTGGTTAGAGAATAGACCACCCTCAACAACACCACGACACCCAAGTTTAGAGTATCAATTCCATATAACAAGACCCTCACGGCAGGATTACGCCCGATCTTCAAAGAAGCGGATATAGACCTCACGTACAAAAACTCTAATGTCCTGAGGAATCTTTTGGGGAACCCTAAAGACCAAACACCTCCTCTATCACAATCTGGAATATACGAAATCGCCTGCAGTGTATGCCAGAAAGTTTACCGAGGGGCAATTTGCAGGAAGGTTTGGACTAGATTCAAAGAGCATAATGCCCACGCCAGGTTCGGCCGCCCGAATAGATCAGCGGTGGCCAAGCATATGCTTGACACCGGCCACGACATACTTCTACAAGACTGCAGTTTGTTGAGACAGGTCAGAAACAAGAACGCTTTAGACGCCTATGAGACGTTGGAGATTTCCAAGAAGGACGCCGACCTGTTACTAAACGGAGACGCAGGCCCGATAGGAAATTCGACACTTATCAAATTGCTTAAAGAGTCAAGTTAATTTTCTATATTTCTTAATTTTGTATCATTGTTTATCTTTTACTTTTGATTTTATTCATTGTAATTTTAATAATCGGCATTCGGTATTGATTGTAACGATTGTTCGCGACCAGGAGGAAGTATCTCCACTAGGTCCGCGCTCCTGATGTTAAGAAATTGTTTTTCCCCCATTGGTCTTTTTTTTGTAATTTACATTTGTACCTTTTTATTGGATAATGGCCACTCCGGCCCTTATATATATTCTCTGTAATTCAACCAAACTCTGTATCGGCATTGAATAATGAACTCAATGAGTTCGAAATACGTATATGCTTAATAAAATTCTTTTGTGGACAAGAGGTTGTTGTCAGTTGGTCAGTTGGTCTTAAAACATGTTCCTTGAAACCAATTTGGATTATCATTAATTTTACGTTATATTCATTCATGACACATCATTCCAAGTCATTTGATATATTACATGCCATATTTTAACATTGAAAGTTCCAATGAACCATTATGGTTCCACTATACCAGGTTCCTTGCAACCAATTTGGGCTATCATTAATTTTACGTTATATTCATTCATGACACCAATATAGCTTCCCAAGCGAAAAATCTCCGTTCACTGTTCAGAATTGATTTAGATTAGCTTACAGCAAACAATCATGAGTATAAAAAAAAAAAAAAGTCGGTTAAAACCTGGATGAAATTTGGGTTATCATTCCAAGTCGTTTGATATATTACATGCCATATCTTATGATTGAAAATTTTTGAGGGTGTCATAAGGGTACCATTAGAGCACGTCATTGTTTCGATTACAACCTTTTTCAAAATGGTTCAATTCCTGAACCATATTTATCAATTGGCGAAAATAGTAATTTATATCCACTTCTACCTCGTCGTTACGATTTGTTTGATATATTATTTATTATATCTCTCCATTGAAAATTGCTAGGTGGGGTCGTGAAGGTACCATTTGTGCTATTGAACTGATTTAGATAACATTTCTGGATGTAGGCATTTCTTTACTAAGCGACAAGAAATTTGAGGGGTATAGACTTTTTGACCGCCCTTTATTATCTGATTAATGTCCCATTCAATTTGCAAAACGAGGGTTTACACATTTTATTGTTGAATAGCTTTTCAATCTTATATAAAAAAAAAGGTAACAAATTCTTTAAATTTTTTATTAGAAATATTCAAAATTTTTACATTTATGACAACCATTTATAACTTTCATTTCCTTTGGTATATGTTAGCTGAAAGAAACACTACAAACTTTGAATTGGTTACAGGTTAAAAATTAAAATCAAAATATATAAACATTTGGTTATTTGTATTCAAATATAGATATTCACAATTTAATATCAATACAAATGTACAAAATATATAAATAGAAAATATTCATAAAGTATTCTCTAACCACTGTTTTAAACAAATAGATAAAATACATTTCTCACAGGACATCTATATATAAAAAAAAATGTACTGAAAAACCAGTTCATATTTTGTATGGTATTATATGATGTTATAAACAAAACTTTAAAATTGAATAGAAATTTTAAAAATTTATTGATAGCAAAACTCCTTGGTGCGTTATTAAAATACAAATAAAAACTTCTGGAAGCATTGTCATATAAAAAATAATTTTTTTTTTGCAAATATATTGACTGATTGTTTAATGGAATCATGCAATTAATTCTGTGGAATCAAGCACTTAAATACAGTGTAAATAAAATTTTATTAAAATGTCCAAAAGGGCATCAAGAGTAAAATATATCTTAAAAAAATAACAATATGGTACAAACTTGTCTGAAATGAGAATGAGGCACAGTGTTATGAAAAGGCAACGTCAAAAACTTAAATGGTATCAACTTATTACAAAACTCCAATTGAAGGGCTCGGGGAAAGAAGGAGCTAACCCTCTCTTATATGAAAAATGAGATAATGAAGAATTTCCAAAGTATACTAATAGTTCTATCATCCCTCAACAGATGGTATTTGCAACTTTAAAAATGAATGTGTGAAATACACCAGTTTTTTCTGCTGAACTCTGGTGTTAAATCTTTGGAAAAAAAGGGTGATAACCCACATTAAGACAGAGGATAAAAGTGATACAATATGTTCTTCTAGTGAAGCATGAAGTGATTTTGACTCAGAATATAGTGTAAATGGTCCAGATTATGTTACTGATGTAGCTGATAGTGGAGAGGACTCACCTGAGGTATGTATAGAAAAACAATTTTAATTAAATTACTTATGTGGTTTAACACCTTCTTCCATCAGAAATAGCAAACAAACTTTTCATTCTGGTTTTAGGACAATGACTTGGTTTCTTTATAGATTATTTATGAATGCTTGTATTTATTTGTAAATTTCATTGCCAGAACTGTTTAAATAATATTTGTTGACAGGAATATTTGTTGATGTAATGTTATTTTTTTCGTATTTTATGAACTGGTATCATTTTCTTTGCCTATTTGCAGGCTCTTAATATTTCACGAAGTATTGATCAAAGCCCTGCAAAAGGCCCAGCAAGTCGAAAAAGGAAGCGTAATTTTGAAAACTGGCAGAAGAATAAACAAAAAAGTAGGAAAAATAAAGGACAGCAATATTGGTGTTTCATAATTGGTGTCCCGTCTTTAGGTCCAAATAACGGCTCAAGGAAAACAGGTGGGGGGGAAATGAATATTGATTATTTGGTTTTGATGTCCACTAATTCCGAATAAAAACATTTCGCGTCCCTGGGGGTGAAGGGGTAAATTTTGAAAATTTTAATTTTGTAGGGGTAGGGGTTAGACCCCATGTGTTATTTAGGGTTGCCACCTTCAGAGAGTTTCAAAACCGGAGAACCGGAACCTGAAATTGGCAAACCGGAAGTCAATATTTTAAGACTGAATACCGGAAATGGGCATTGTGTTATTAATGAAGTCGCACATTGCTTTAAAAAATAATGATAATGATATAAATTTTATGTAAATTACATGATAAAAAAACATGTAAACACTTACGATTTAATTTACAAGATTTAAATTAAAAATATATTTCATCATATTTTATTAAATTTGAATGTATATTTTGAATTCTCCGACAACTTTTCAGCGAACTTAACTGTTCTGGATGTTTAATATATTCATAAAACTCCATGCAGATCTTGTTACAATAACATTTTATTAACCTAACCTAACCTTCAAAGTGACGTTCGAATCACTGCAAAACCGGAGATTGGCTGTTTGAAACAGGAGACCGGAGAAATAAGACAAAAACCGGAGACTCCGGCCCAAAACCAGAGAGATGGCAACCCAACACTGTTATTTAGAAAGTTGTACAGCATCATGTAAAATGTGGGTTTAGCAAAAAAAACCCGTGAAAAAATCTCATGCCCTGCCCCCTTTATCGAGTGGGTAAAATGAAAGGTATGGCTAGCCGATGTGGACAAAAACCATACTGATTAGAAAAGAGTAGGGCCTACATTTGGAAAATTATGGAGAATGAATGAGTCGTTACCCTGAAAACCTAATATACTGCTCTCTAATACATTTTCAAATGTACTGTTTTCTAATAAGTAATAAAGTTCTGAGTTTTTCTGTTTTTGTCTACATCAGCTAGCCATACCTTTCACTTTACCCACTCGATAAAGGGCAGGGGGATGAGATTTTTTCACCGGGTTTTTTGCTAAACCCACATTTTACATGATGCTCTACAACTTTCTAAATAACACATGGGGTCTAACCCCTACCCCTACAAAATTAAAATTTTCAAAGTTTACCCCTTCACCCCCAGGGACGCGAAATGTTTTTATTCTGAATTAGGGGACATTAAAACCAAATAATCAATTTTCATTTTCCCCTAATCTGTTCCCCTTGAGTCGTTATTTGGACCTAAAGACGGGACACCAATTATGAAACACCCTTTGTAACATCTCAGAAAAAAAGTAGTGCCACCTAGAAAAATTGGAAATCCTTGTTCATGCCCCAAAAAAAAATGCTGGGAAAAGGTTAGCGGTGATGCAGAGCATATATTTAATTCTCTCTGGGATTTGGGAGACCACGTATCTCAAAATACGTATCTGATTCAGTCTATAAAATTATTCAACAAAAGCGTTGCTACACTAAAGAAAAGCACTCAAGGAGAGACGTTAGTTTTTAATATTATGTTAAAGTGAATGGAGTAGAAGTGAAAATATGTAAAATGATGTTCCTTGCATTGCATGGACTTCAAAACTCCAGAAAACGCATTGAAAACATCCAGAAACAGCTTAAAAGTGGAAACGTTGTTGCTAAGACTGATGGAAGGGGAAAACATAGGAACCACCCACATGCATTCTCTGCAGAAATGTTGGAATCAGCTAGAAAATTTATCAGTTCAATTCTGAAATATATCAGCCATTATAGTCGAAATCAGAACCTGAATTGACAGTCTCTAGAATGTGACCTTACTATAAATTCTTTATGTGAGAAGAAGTTCCTCCCATGGTGTAAATCTGAAAATAAACAGCCAATTAGCTCAGACAGGTTCAGAAAACCGTTTTATGAAAAATTTTGTATTGGATTCAAGATCCCAAATCTGACACTTGTGCAGAATGTGATTACCTGAATGTCACAATAGAGTTCTAAAGTTGCAGGTGATGAAACTAACAAGCAAAATTTGGAAACCAGGAAGGCTCTACATCAAAGAAAAGCAATAGCAGCACAAGAAAAATTGAACCATCTATCAAAACTGGCAGAAACACATCCTGAAAAATATCATCTTATATCCATTGATTTACAGCAAACACTCCCCACGCCCAAGCTCACTGTTCGGCCTGCTTTTCACAGAAGAAAGTTATGGACTTTCAATTGTGGTATTCATAATTGTGGGACTGACACTGGTTTCATGTTTCAGTGATATATTTGCAAAACGTGGGGCATGTGATATTGCAAGCTATCTACTGAAATGCTTGGAGAATAACAATGATGAAGCAGAAGAACTTCATATTTTTAGTGACAACTGCAAAGGGCAAAACAAGCATTAGTTTATGATAGCCCTCTATGCCTCTCTTGTGCAGTCCAGAAAGTTTAAGTATGTTTATCATCACTTCTTGTTGTAGGCCATACAAGACTGCCGTCTGATAAGGATCTCAGACGAATAGAGTTGTACAGCCGCAGGCATTGCCCCATAATTTACAGGGTAAACGACTGGAAAGATTGCATTATGCAGGAAAAAGGAGAAAATTTCATGTCACGCAAATGCAGCAGCCAGACTTCAAGGACATCGAAGTTCTCTTGTCATCTGTGAGCAAGAAGTCGGTGACCGAAAAAAGGAACCCCTCCGATTTTCCGAAGCATGTGTGTTCAGGATTTCATCAGATAAACCTACAGTCTTGGAATTTCATACACATACCACCATAAAACAGAAGGATATACTCTTTTCAACATAAAGAAGAAAGGGTGTCCGGGGATCAGGTTATTCACCTTTCAATCTGCCATAAAAATACTTGCAACCAATTCCCATTGATAGTAGAAAGCATGCCGATTTACTGGCACTTTTACGTTGGATTCCACCAGAATATCACCCATTCTATCAACAACTTGTGCCATCTGGAAAAGCTATTCCTGATAATGAAGCCGAAGTAGTTGACAAGGACGATGAAAAATCCGAAAAATAAAAATAACATGTGCATTTGAAGGATGAAAATAATGTAATACTGTGCAGAACATTCCTTAATAAACAATTTATCAGACACTTGATTCTGTAATTAAGTCTGGGGAAAAAAGGAGCTAACCCTTTCCCCCTGATTTCATCACTTTTAAGCATGGATTTCCTTGCGTAAATACAATAATTGACATTCACATCCATCTTTAAGGAATCTACACATCTGAATGGAGAACTCAACAGAATTTCCGAAATATTCCTCAATTTATTTGATTTATACAATTTTCTGAAACTTCAAATAGCTTTTCCTCAAAAGGACCTTTTTGTGGGTTAGTTCCCCCCCCCCCCCCCAAGCCTTCAACAATTATTAAAAAAGAAATTTATATTTATTTAGTTAATTTTATTTGAATGGACAAGTTTCCAAAAGTAATATAAACTACATACAGACTTACACAGACATTCCAGGTTTATGCTGCTAAACAGATTAATAACAGTTTTTGTCACAAAAATTAATTTCTCAATTATGTTTCCAATGTTGAAAATCCACTCATATATATATATATGCGATTATAAAAATTGTCAAAATTCGAAACTGTAGATTTAAATTACAAATGTTTAGAAAAGTGTTTTTCCGTTTTGCTATCCACTAGAACTTTTAAAAATTTTAAATTCTGAGCAGACTTGAGATTTTAATACTTAAGAGTAACTTGGTATGTTGATGAAAACAGAAAAGAATGGAACATAAATAATCTCTTAATGGTTCTTAAGTTCAGCATTTTGTATCAATGATCATTTGAAAAAATAAAGGAAAAAAAAAAAGAAAGTATATCAATTTTTATAGTTGGCTTATACATACATTAAAAAAATATATATAATCTCTATTAAAATATTCTGTATGTGAAGTATAGGAGATAAGACAAAGATCCCAATTCAATGTTAATTCTTATTAGTAAAGATGTTTTTTTAATTTATAGTATTATTTATTATTTTTGGGAAATCATTGGTTAAAAGCAAATATACGATACAAAAATACTTAAGAAAAACTATATATATATACAAATGGAATTTAAGGCGGTGAAATCAAAGTATTTCAATAAAGTTAAAATTCAGAACGTGTTTTAATTCAACGTTTATTTTAAATAGAAAGCTGTACTATTGCTGATTTGAGTTTTAAATAATAGAAAAAACATTGCCTATGTAATTTACTCGACTTACCTAATTTACTCAATGTATTAAAGAATAACTTGACAGAAAACTCTCTAATAAGTAAAGATGTTGTCTCTGAAGTCATCACTCACAAACTTAAATGGAAAATTTATAGATTAAACTTTAATCTCTAACTCCAAATGACACAGAGGGAATTTTTATTCTGCCTCTTATTGGATAAACCACTTATGATAGGATTTATATAAATATTTTAATTTAAAAAGAAAAAAAAAACAAAAAAAAATATTTAATTGGCAGCTGCCTTTTTTTTCCTGATATGTTCAATAGTTATTTATTTTAAGAATATAGTCGACTCTCCATAACTCGAACCTCAATAACTCGAACTGTTTTCTTTCTCCCTTGGTGGTTCGAGTTATCGAGAGTCGACTGTAATTCCAAAAGGAAATTTAAAATATACAAATTCTTACAATTTCTTACTTTTTTTGCTTAACTGTTATAAAAAAGACATGACTCCTTGCAAATCTGCTAAGAGATTTTAATATTTTCATAATTTAACATTAAAAAGTGAATGAGAAATTTAAATTGAGATTTGAACAGTATATACTTAAGATTAACTTTTTCAGATTAAGACGGCAAAGATAAACTTACATACGAGATCGAAAAAAGAAATTCCAATCAAATGTTTAATGAATAGCTCATGCAACAGATTTCCAATTATTTGCAACCATTTTCATTATTTTTTAAACAAGAAAGAACAAATTAAAAATTTAGGTGTGATATACTTTTTCAAGATTTACTCAAAATTAGAATGTAATTTTAACAATATATATGCATGTAATGAAATTATCAAATTCCCTATACCAAGCTTCCTTCAGGCTCAGGAAATAATTTTTAGTTCTAGGACATTTTATTTGCATGTGCCATTAATGTTTGACATCAAAATTATGATATATTGTTTAAGATAATAAATAGATTATCACATTTATTTAAAATAACTATACAAGCAAATTTATTTTTGTCTTGTTAGTCTACACATTTTAAAAATATTCATCTTCTTGCTTGGCATTTACAAGGAAATCTTGTGCAGCAGAAGATATAAAATCTTCCAATCGAGAGGAGCGTCTGCCGTGGAAGTAATGAGGTTCTTTGTCCAAAGCTGTTGACTGAAAGGCAGACAGAAATAAAATCTCAGCAGAAGCATCAATAGTCTTTAGAATTGTTTACATAATCTTATTCTCGGCTATCTAGATATAATAATAATAATAATAATAATAATAATAATAATAATAATAATAAT
>JAHWFO010008970.1:939800-965956 GCA_023313115.1 Rhysida immarginata | reverse complement strand
ATAATAATAATAATAATAATAATAATAATAATAATAATAATAATAATAAAATAATTATTATTATTATTATTATGTAGTTTATTGAAAATAAAATTTAAACTACAATGAAGACTAGAAATTTCATTAATTTATTTTGGAAATTTTTAATATCTTTTTTTTTTTTAATACAAATATTAAAGAATGTAGAATAACACTTAATTGGGTTGTCCTTATTTTTAATCTGATTTTCATAATACAATTAAAATTTATAGCTTAGCTTTTGAGATTCCGTTGCTTTAAACTCAAAAGTTAACTATTAAAAGGCCATCCTCATTAAATGATAAACTCATCATAACATGAAAAATAATTTTTAAAAACTTCATTTAATTGTATAGGTATTTCACATTTTCAGAAAGTAAAATAATATATACCTTGTATGGGAAGGTATATCTACAAAAGAGAAAGAAAAAGGAAAAATATGGTCCTTCATATCAGAAATTAAATTAGAACCCTCAACTGTACAAATCAGGTGGCAAAAATAACAGATTCTGTTTATCTACCGGTGCTCTTATATATTAATTGAATTGAATTGCTTATAATTTCCCATCGATGTTAATTACACGGAACAGATCTCTTAAGAATAAGATAAAGAACATTATATGAAAATTTCATTAATCTTCATATAATTAACCGAACCCAGATAACGAACTCTGTTATAATGAAAAAATGGTTATAGCGAAGTTAATTAAAATCTTCAATGGTAGTTTCACTGTACAAATTATCTTCAGTTTTAAAGAGATCCGATATAACAAAAATATGTATATAAAGAATCTTTTATGGGATATTATTATTACACACAATTTTTTTTTTTATATAGCGAAATTTCGAAAAATAAGCAATTTTTTTTTATCACTGAGTTAGTTTTCTCAGTAGGAGACAGAGGGTGGGGAATACAACAGTAAAGAAACAGGAAACAGGAAGCACTCGCTATGGGAATAATGCTATTAATCCATTTAGATTGAGTAGTTCCATGTTGCAGTATGAATTAATAATCGTGATAACTGGGTTCAATTGCAACAACTAAGTTTTATTATTAATGCTTTTTATTAAAACTACATTGTTGCAATTGAATCCAGTTATCACGATTATTAATAATGCTATTGCTTAGCAACACCCAAATTCCAGTGTAGACATGTCTGCGACCGAGTGTCAGTAATTTTTGAAATGTTGGCAAAAAAAGAAAATGTTTAAATCTCGACACCAAAATATTAAGATCATAAAGGAAGTAGAAGCTGGGAAGGAGAAAAAAAAAGAACTTATTGGTTTTTGTTATTAAAAAACATTGAAAAGCACACAATTGAGTGTTTTTTCCTTGTCGAATATAAAGAAATTCACTTTAAATAAAAATAAATTTACTATTTCCACTCTATTTGTATAAAGAAATGCAGTTATATAGAGCAAAATTGTAGACATAAGTGGTTTCTATTGTATTTGTAGATTCTGAATTAATAAATACCTTTCACATGAGGGGACTCATCGCCCTATACGTCTATCACTCATGAACCGTACTCAGCAAAGTATAATAGAACTGAAGTGTATAATTTAGCAATTCTTAATTTAATTTAGCTCTATCAGAAACCTCAAAAAAATTATCAAATTTTTATTTAATATGATTTTTTTAATGCAAGTTTTGTAAAAAATTTGCATCACAGATAGGTAAACCCTTAAATAGCCCTGTAGTGGGATATCCATTTGACCAAGTTTTGAGAACACCTGCATAGTTTGGACTAACCTTTACGTAAAACCAGAATTCAAGACACTAGTGCAAGATGGCAGCAGGTCCATTATTACACTGCTGATTATCTTGAAAACTACATTTTTTTTTTTTAATTATTCGGCTAACACTGTTAACTACCCCAATATCACTTTAAAAAAATCGTTAATGCATGGTATAACCCATTGACATATTATTAAAGATAGACTCTAAAGCAATTGTTGTTACTTGAAGCAAATTGGGACGCTCTGCCGCCCAGAACTGTCATGGCCAAAAGTGAGTGAAGATGATGCAAAACACATGGCTAAACATGAGAGTAGCCGATTAATAATTCTTTCACACGCCGATCATGGAGTGAAAAGTTTAACTTTTCATTAACTTTGTATTTAAAATATTTTATAATATTTTATAAACCATTTTTCGATCATGGTTTCAATTTCAATTTCGTTTCGATCATCTTTCAATTACGTATTTTTGATTTATGCTTGTGGAAAATGATTCCTGATCGTTTTTCATGTCTGTTTGCAGAACGACTTTGAGGAATGCTTATGAATTAATTATTCCTCAGGCCCAAAATCGTCATAAACAAAAGCTAGACAGCTAACTACTCCACGGCTCACTCTGCCCAGACTATCATGGCTTCAATTTGCTTCACTTTGGTGGCGATGTTAATAATAGGATTTGGAATCTATCTTTAATATACGTCATGGGTATAACCACATTGAAGAGCTGCCTCCCTTTTGCCCAGACACTAATCTGAAATGTTTAAACTATCTAATAGTTTGTGTTTTTATAAATATTATTTCAGTTTTAATAATGCAATACAAAATAATAGTCATTAATCATTAGAAGTTATAAATCAGACAGAGGCACAAAATTCAGTTACAGTCGTAAATCATTTTTAAAATATTAATCAGTAAAGCTTTCAGACTGGTTTGATTATTCTTCTCCCTGGCACAGAAGTCCATTGTAAAACCATATACAGTCATATGGAACAAACCTTACAGGTTCTTTCATAATGCAAATGAATATAGAGGATGCTTCAGAGGTAAAGATCCATCCACAGTAGAGGTGTAAGTCAGAACTAGGTAGTGTCAACTTTACTCCAGGATTTTAAGAGTGAATTCCTCCAAACAGGCACCACTGGTAGAAATGGTGAACGCAACACCTTTTTCAATTACTCGATCACACGGTAAGATGAAATGGCAAATTTTTGTTTTTGTTTGAAAGCCGTTGGTCCTGTGATCAATTTATTGTGACATTTCTCCAGAATATCACAAAACGATTAAAGTCCACTATTAATACCTAAACATCATAAAATTTAAGCAATGATCAGAAAAACTTACTACATAATATAAAAATTGCTTTTAATATAGTTATTTTTGAAAAGTCTACTAAAATAGTCTACTACTGATATTTAAAATCATATCCTGGGTAAGTTGCACCACTTCAAATTTACAGATGTATTTTTAACCAATGCCATCCGTACTTCAGGCAAAACAACTTTCTCAGACTTTTGATTAACGAATAAAGCTGTGAACTGGTTCCGGATATCTATGTATGATTTTGGAAAATTTATTACTGCTGGAAATTAATGTGATGAGATAGTGAGACAATGTATGCTTCTTATTTTGTGCACTGCAGTTATCAGAATACAGATGCAACTTTTCCACTGTTGATGGCACATTTATCCTTAAAATGATGAAGAAAGCTGATTACATCATTTTTGACCTTTCTTTGCCACTGTCTCGTCATACATGTAAACGTAAGACTTGCCTGAACTGGCTGCAAAAATACAAAAATTATATTTTCATAGTTGCCTTAAAAAAAAACAAACATTGTCACTCGATACATAAGGAAGGGGCATATTTTTCTGGTAATCAAAAGCTATAAGCTAACTTTCGTTATTGCTCATCTTAATTTCTGCAAGGAAGACTTTGCAGAAGATGAGCTTTGAATCGACAGAAACGTGAATGAATTTTCTGCAAGAAAAGGGAACTCCAGAGCTATCTTCTTTTTTGCACCGAGTTGGTAAAGGCGACATGCGGCATATGGGTCATTCCATATCAGTTCACCCAGGCCATGTCACCCACCTCTTCAGATTTTGATAATTTTTTTTTACATGTTGCTATTACAAAATTATGAAACCATGCCAAATTATTTTGCTCTAAGACGAATACTTTCGGAGATATAGGGTGTCAAAGTTTAAGTAAATTTGGCGTTTTAGGTATTTCCGCAGCTCCGCGATGTCGGTGGAGTTTGTTAGAAAATAATCATAACTCAATCAAATATGAAGATATCAATACCATTTTTTTTTAAGATATGCCAATTCTAGAAAAAAAAGCATGTGTTCCTATTTTTACATGTAACATTATTAAAAAATAAAAACAAGAATGTCTTTCAATTTTTTTAATCGATGAACATGTTTTTTTCAAAATTCGATTACAAGGTGAGGCAGAATAGTTACCAAGGTGGTTTTTTGTTTTTTTTAAATAAACCTTAAGTTATGTCCTAAAATAGTAATAAATAAAAATAATGGGGTTTTACCTACCTTTTGGTTTTTCTTACATTTATAGATCCCCCCCTATTAAATTGTCAGAACTTAGCAGAAATTCATACATTGTATGTGCTTATGATGATCACTGGTTAAATAGTGAATAGAAACTGGAGCTGATAATCCAAACATCAGGAAATGATATTACTTGAAAAAATGGAAAGAAAAATTCTGCGACCTGGGTTCGAACCAGAACCTCGAAGTGTTATATGCTTGACGTCTCTACCAATTTTTCTTTCAATTTTTCAATAATATCATTTCCTGATGTTTGGAGTATTAGCTTCAGTTTCTATTCACTATTTATTATGTGCGTTCATCAAACTTTCTGATGATTGGATACGAGAAATTCTCGATCTGTGAGCCAGGTGCCCGCCTCCTATTGGGTTTCCGCCATGACAACTTGGTTGTCTAAGACACATAGTGACAGCTTGGCTGTACGTGTGTCTGCAATAGCCCAATTGATAGAGGCGTCGAGCATATGACACTTGAGGTTCCTGGTTTGAACCCAGGTCGGAGAATTTTTCTTTCCATTTTTTTTAAATAATATAAAATCCTGATGTTTGGAGTACCAGTTCCAGTTTCTATTCACTATTTAACCAGTGATCATCATTAAGCACATGATATGTATGAATTTGTGCTAAGTACTGACAATTTAATAGGGGGGAAACCTATAAATGTAAGAAAAACCAAAAGGCAGGTAAATCCCCATTAATTTTATTTATTACTATTTTAGGCCATAACTTAAGGTTTATTTAAAAAAAAAAAAAAAAAAAAAAAAAAAACCGACCCACCTTGTACCGTAATCAAATTTTGAAAAAAATATGTTCACCGATTAAAAAAATTGAAAAATATTGTTGTTTTTATTTTTTAGTAGTTTTACATATAAAAATAGGATCACAGGCTATTTTTTTCTAGAAATGGCATATCTTACACAACACAGTTAAAAAAAATGGTATTGATGTATTGATATCTTCATTTTTGATTGAGTTATGACTTTTTAATAACAAGTGCCACGGACATCGCAGAGCTGCAGAAATACCTAAATCGCCAAGTTTACTTAAACTTTGACACCCTATCTCTTCGAAAGTAATTGTGTTAGGCCAAAATACTTTGGCATGGTTTCATAACTTGGTAATAGCAATGTAAAAAAAAGTCAAAATCTGAAGGGTGGGTGACATTTCTTTTTTTTCCTGGGTGATCTGATATGGAATGACCCATATAAGTTGCAGGTCATTGATGTAGTTACATCATACCTGCACGAAATGATACTACAGTAGTAACTTTACTGTATTAAGGCAAGTCAATTTACTAAAAAAGTGGAGCTATCCCCTTTTTGCACCAGTGTCTTCAATTCTAAGCTACCCTAAATTAAGAATGGAATTTAATTAATTAAATGTCAAGCTTTATATTTAATTGCTAGACAAGAATAAAGTTTAAATATTCTTATTTGTTAAATAAATTCTTTTATTGTTGTCATTATTTTTGCTCTTTAATACAAAATTTTAATGGGATAATTCCATATTACAAAGTTTCTATTGATATGTAGTCCTGCACATTTTATTTGAGAACAAAAAATTTTACTCTACATTTTTCCCAAAAGAAGAAGAAAAAAAAAATTGCTGGCACAAAAATAGCCTAATTTTTTTTTGCCGGCATAATAATATCCAAAAATTTTACAGAAACAAAGATCATATAAATGGTGTAACCTTAAATTTTGGATGTGCAGTCAATCAACAGAAAACTGTTGTGATCGTCATATAGTAATCTAGATTCATGATTAATGACAAAGTATTCAAAGTACCAATGTACCAAAGTCACAAAATTATTTATATTTCCTGTTTTAATCATCAACTTCTTCAATAAAAGCTTTTAACGATTTAAAAATCTGATTTTATTAATAATGATGATACAAAGAATCATTTAAAATCATAAATTAAATCAGTAGACCAATATAAATGGTTATCACTCGAATGTTTGAATTGTTAAAGTTCATATAATAATCCTCTGCAAAAGAAAATGCATTTTAACAATAATATGAATACAATTGAAACGACCCAACATAGCAGGATTCCATCCATTAAAAACCCAGTTTTCACTAAAATGCCAAGATATATTCTGCAGCAAGAGATTTTTTTTGGATGCAAATTATCTTTGTAGCCATTTTGATGCAAAAACAAGTTTTATTATTACAAAACATTGAAAATCTTAATGATCATAAAGGATTTTTACTATCCTAATTTCTCTGCCTGAATATGCAATTTATGTATCCATGATATTATTAGCAGCCTGAATCTTATATAAACTTTCTGTATTACTGGCATTTTGAAATAAAGTTCTCAAATTATTATTATCATTATTATTATTATTATTATTATTATTATTATTATTATCACACAAATAGCAATTGGTAAGAAATATATTGCACGGGCTCACGCCAAGTGCAGTACAAGATTACAAGGATGATAAAGACATGAATTTACGAACAATATGACAAATATGAAGTATGGCAATTTTTTGGATATTCGTAATCAAACATCTTGGTAAGCTCAAATGACTAGGTGATGAAATAAGATGAGTAGGGACAATTCCTGTTGCAGAGATAATCACGGGAACTATTGTCACTGTTTTAAGGGCCCAAAGGTGTTTAAGTTCTTCTGCTAATGCTTGGTATTTCTGTAGTTTCATTATGTAATTACTGCTGAGTTTACGGTTAATGAGATTATTATTATTATTGTTGTTGTTCAACGCTAATTCACTAGCTTCAAGAATTTTATGGCCACCAGATTTAATTCTCATAATTTATTGCTATCTGACAATCAAATGTTTAATATTAATGGGATCATCAGCAGATGTTTGTTTAATAATCTTATTTATAAATACCATAACAAGACTTGGGCTCCAGCTATAATTGGTGACTTTAATTTTCAGGATTTGAGAAAGGCGTGGTGGATATGTTCTCAGATGACTTTTAAATGGAGGGCCAATTTACGCGACGTTGACCCTGTAACGAAGCTTATTGCGAATTTTATGACTAATTTTTCGTAATATAACTTGGAAGATTTTAAAGATAATCAAATTGCGTTATTTGATCTTAAAGTATAATTTTAGTTAGTTTATTAACTTTTTATGATTTTCATAACGCAAAAGAAATTAAACCGGATGGATGAACATGGAATGACTTTTGAAACGGTAAAGGTTTTCGACGAGAGAGAGAAGGAGGAGGTATGAACGGAGAATGGGTGTGTGGAATGTGAGAGGACGTGTCAAAGAGAGTGAATGAGAACTGGTGGATGAAATGAGGAAGTATAGACTGGATTCTTGTGCATGAGTGAGACGTTTAGAAAGGGCTGTCGGTTTGATAGTGTGAGGGATGGTAGTGTAGGATTGTGGTCTGGGATGGAGGAGTGTGAACAGGCAAGAGCTGGTGTAGGTGTGCTGCTGAATGAAAGGACAAAGAAGTGTATGACGGAGTACAAGTGCGTGAATGAAAGAGTATTGTGGATGAGAATGAAACTTTGGATACATAAAATCCTTATGGTTGTAGTGTATGCGCCTGTGGATGCTGCGAGTGAGAGTGAGAAAGAAAAGTTTTGGCATGTCGTGAATGAGGTTTTGAATGAAAACTGTGACAATGAGCGCGTGATTCTGGCGGGTGACTTGAATGGATGGATTGGTGTGGAGCGAAATGGAATAGAAGGTCTGATAGGAAAATATGGAGATCCGCGTGTGAATGGCAATGGGGAGCGGCTATTGGAGGTTTGTGCGGAGAGAGGAATGTTTGTCTCAAACACCTTCTTTAAGCACGAAGATATCCATTTGTATACTTGGCAGAACCAGGCACGAGATCAGAGTATGATTGATTTGATTGTTTGTGACAACAAGCTGCGTGGTAAAATTGTGGACACGAGAGTGATGAGGGGTGCAGAGATTGGGACTGACCATTTTCTGGTTGTATCAAGAACGAATCTACTGGGTGGCTGGAGGACAGTAAGAAAGGTGAAAACTGTACGAAAGCTAATAAAAGTGGAGGATCTGCGCTTGAGGAGAAGCATGTATGAGAGTCTTGTATCTGAGCATCTGGGTCAAATAAATGACAGTATGGATAATGTGGAGAATATGTGGAAGCATATAAAGGATTGTCTGGTGAGTTCTGCAAAAGAAGTATGTGGTGAAGTCAGTTTGGGTCGGATGAAAGGCGATGCACGGTGGAATAAGGATGTTGCAGACATGGTGGCAAAGAAGAATAAGGCATATCTGGGAATGTTGAACGGCAGTGTAGGTGTGGATAAAAACAAGAGCTGTAAGAGAGTGTGCACAAGTGATTAGAGAGAGTAAGGAGAGTGGCGAGAGAAAGAGATGAGAAACTGCAGAATGACTTTGAAGGGAACAAGAGAATGTTTTGGAAGTATGTTAGAGATATGAAAGGAGGGCAGAAGGGGAATGTGTGTAGTGTGAAGGACAAGAATGGTAAAATGCTGTGGAATGAATCCGATGTAGTCGGTAGGTGGCAGGATATTTTCCCCGAGCTCTTTATGCCTGTGGCAGTTACTGAAGTGACTGGAATGAAAGTAGAGCGGAGAAGTGAGTGGAGAGGGAGTCGGAAGAAGATGGAATCAGTATGAAAGAAGTTCTGAATGCAATTAGCGCTCTGAAATGTGGTAAAAGCCCTGGTGTAGATGGTGTGACCGCGGAGATATTAAAGTATGGTGGAAAGCAAGTTGTAGAATGGTTGTGGAAGCTCTGTGAGTTTTGCTGGATCAGTGGTGTGGTTCCCGAAGACTGGACTAAGGCTATGATTGTTCCCATATATAAGGGTAAGGGTGATAGAAGTGATTGCAAGAATTATGGAGGAATAAGTTTGTTGAGTGTAGCGGAGAAGGTTTATGGAAAAGTTGTGATTGATAGAGTGCAGAGCGTGACTGATGAGAAAGTGTGGGATGTGCAGGGTGGCTTCAGGAGTGGAAGGGGATGCATGGATTAAATTTTTTCGCTGAGTAATTGTAGAGAAATATCTCCGTGTGAGGAAAAAAGTGTTTTGTGCATTTGTTGATTTGGAGAAAGCGTACGATCGAGTTATATAGGAACGTCCTTTGGTGAGTGCTGAGAGATTATGATGTGAGTGGACGACTACTTGGGGCAGTGAAGGCAATGTATGTGAACAGCTCTGCTAGTATGAGCACAAACGAAGGCTTCAATTGAAAAATGGAAGGAAAAATTCTGCGACCTGAATTCGAACCAGGAATCTCGAATATCATGGCCGACACCTCTATCAGTTGGGCTATCAAAACGGACAGCCAAGCTGTCACAAGGTGTCTTAAAGACAACCAAGTTGTCACGGTTGAAAACCCAATGGGAGGTGGGCTCCTGGCTCTCAGATCGAGAATTTCTCCTATCCAAACCATCAGAAAGTTTGATGAACTCACAGATAATAATAATAATAATAATAATAATAATAATAATAATAATAAACTGGAGATTGTTTCCAAACACAGTTAATAATTTTTCGATTGAAAATTGGACAGGATAAATTTAGATAGGAGGGCAACATGGGACCTTTTCCTCCGGTGTATCTGGTGGTTCCCCCCTGTTGTTGTCACAATTATCATTAATAATAATAATAATAATAATGTAACAACAACGAGGAAAACCGACCAGATAAACTGGAGGGCCAGACCCGAAGTTGTCCCCCAACAGGCCGAAAGCCCAAAACGGGGTTAATGAAAATACAAATAAAAACAAATAAAGAAGGACATAATGTGACAAAAACGACAATAATAATAAAAGCAATTATAAATTGACCGTATGATAACAGTAATAATGAGTTAGTAAAAAAAAAGAAAACAAACAAAAAAAAAAACAGTGATAAAAGTGATATAACAACCTCGGGGGAAACCACCGGATAAACCGGGAGGCCAAAACCGAAGTTGTCACAACAAGCGAAAGACTTAAAAAGAAGAGAAAAAAAAAACTAATGGACAGTTGTTTTATTGTAGCAACAACAAACAGCCTCAGTCAAATAAGTTAAAATGAATAATAATAATAATAATAATAATAATAATAATAATAATAATAATATTATTATTATAAGAGCACTCACAAATGGAGGGACCCCCAAATGGAGTAAAGGAAAGGCGTTATCTAAAGCTAAAGCTGACTAAAAGTTCATAAAATCACTAGAAACAGTAATAGCTAACGTTACTAATGGAATGAAATATCTTGATGTGATAAACTTTATTTGCCTAGAATATCTCCACTTTAAGGATTTTTCTAAATGAAAGTTGTTTTCTTTTAATATGTAAAGAATATTATAAGTGATGTGTAAAGGTTAAGAAAGAAAACTAAAAATACACCACATAAAAAACGAGGCCTTTCGGTTTTTTTAATCAAGGACCTTTATCAGGTAATATTTTGAAAGTATTAACTGACATTCTCATCAGCAAAGGCTTCTTTAAAATTACAAATTTAAATAGTAAAAGCATTGATATTTAATAACAGAATAAAAGGAAAGGTAATTAATTAAAAGACATCATTATAAAAATCACAGTTATAATATTTCCCATTTTTTATCTAATAAAAAGAATTGTTGAGCTAGACAGTGTTTTGATTTGTTTATATAATAACTTTCTTTAATTAGTCTTTTTTGCCAATGTCTTTCTGTTTCTAGAATTTTTATATTTTCCCAATCAATATTATGATCTTTATTTTTCTTATGTAAAAATAATTGATTATTTTCATTATGTTTTTTTATTTGATTTTGTGTTCATCAATTCCTTTTATCACGTTTCTTTTTTTAATTTTATTGAAAAGTTTGTTTTGGAATTTTTACTGGAAAAATTGTATAAAATAGGAGAATGACCAAATTGTAAATTTAGTAAATCAAAACAAAAATTATATAACATTTAACTATCACCCAAAATTGAATAAAACCCTTAAAAAATAATAAAAAGTGAGAAGAAAGATAATATAAAAATTGCCTTTAAAAATAAAATGACAACAGGAAACCTTTTATTGAACTGAAAATTGGAACATAATAATAAACTTATAAAAAATAACAGACATTTGGTTCCAACCAGCCCTAAAGACATGTAGATAGCGTTAATGCTTCCATGTCCGCAGTGATGCAATTGATTAGCTCGTCTGCATGGTGAGCAGAAGGCTCCTGGTTCGAACCCAGGCTGTGTAATTTTCTTTCCTATTTTCATCAATAATAAAAAATAATGTTATTTATAAAATTCCTTGTAAAGAAATGTGATAATCACTATATAGGACAAACAAAAAAAAAAGTGATTAAAAAGGATTGATGAACACAAATATCAAATAGAAATGTAATGAAAAAAATCAATTATTTTTACATAAGAAAAATAAAGATCATAATATTGATTGGGAAAATATAAAAATTCTAGAAACAGAAAGACATTGGCAAAAAACGACTAATTAAAGAAAGTTTATTATATAAAAAAAAATCAAAACGTAGTCTAGTTCAACAATCCTTTTTTTATTAGATAAAAAACAGGAAATATTATAACTGTGATTTATATAATGATGTCTTTTAATTAACTACCTCTTCTTTTATGTATTATTTTATAATAATGTCTTTTAATTAATTACGGTTGCTTTATTTTATTATATTATTAAATATCAATAATTTGACTGCAACAATCCTTTGACTATTTAAATTTGTAATCTTAAAAAAGCCTTTGCTGATGAGAATGTCAAAATATTACCTGAGGAAGGTCCTTGATTAAAAAGACCGAAAGACCTTGTGTTTTTTGTGATGTATTTTTACTTTTCTTTCTTGAACTTTATTTTGTAGAGTGCTTTCTTAGAAAACTAAAACAACAATATAATAATTTTGTATAACAAATTTAATATTCCTTTAGCTAATTTTTAAGTGTAAAGATATACGAGGGGAAGCCAGAAAGTAATGTCTTCTATTTTTCTCTCCTTAAATAAATTGGTAATGTAAAGTTTTAAATTTGGCTGATTCCTCAAACCTTCTTTGACACTCCACTGCAATAACAGCTTTCTAAATCAACGGATGGCAGCTCTACACCAGTTTAGAAAATGGCTGACATCGATGTATGTACAAGACTGCTTGCTGTGATAGAATTCCTGAATACAGAACATGAAATGCCCATTCGCATTCATGAATGGCTGAAGAAGGTTATGGGGATGCAACATTAGATGTCAACACTGTTAAATGATGGGTTCATCACTTATAGAAGCTGAAGGGCAAATACCATGAGCAACCCTACCGGCGACCGTAGTTTAGCACCATCAGACTTCCATCTGTTCAGGCCACTAAAGGATGCTCATCGTGGGCATCACTTTGAAGAAGAGGAGACCTAAAAATTCCATGCGCCAATTGCTGAGGAAGAAGGATCATGATCTTTAATGCTCTTATTTCAAGGAGGATAAAAACTGTGGAAAAAGACTGAGATTACTAAAAAGTAATAAATTATATAATCGTGAATGTTGCAGCTATTATGCTACCGGGTGTTTCAAAAATAACCGGTATACCGGTATATTTGAAAAATCAATAAAAACTAAACGGGCAGCGATAGAAATACACCGTTTGAATTTCAAAAGTTTGTCTGCCTGAAAATTTACTGTTGTCCCAAGCATATTGCAACACATGGTGTATTTCTATCGCTGCCCGTTTAGTTTTTATTGATTTTTCAAATATACCGGTCATTTTTGAAACACCTGGTATATACATTCCAGTTTAATTTACCAGAAAACTAAAGAGAAAATAAAATAAGAGGCACTACTGACTGTCCTCGTATCTGTTTTTCTTAACTTTCAATTTTTATTTGATGTTTGATAATGAAACTCATCTAAAATAGATATTTTGATTATCCTCATTATATCATTGAGAAGTAGTTTATTAAATGGATTCAAGATTTTCATTTTTCTTGAAACATGAATTCATCAGAACTTTCTACAAGGGAGTTGAAGTCTTATGCATCCTAAGAGTTTGAGTAAGCAGTTACAAAATAGGAAAGAAAAAAAAATAAAAACAGAGAGAAAGAGGTTTAGGTACCAAAACTTAAAAAAGGTCTACCTAGCTCAGTTTTGCAGTTCTGTTTAAAAGCTTATCATTCTATCTCATTAAAACATTACAGAAGCTGAAAGGGGGTATAATAACATTAAAAATATTAACACATCATATTAAAAATTATGATTTGTGAAAATATCTTTGTTGATTATTCGCAGCAAAATAATAACTACAATTAAATTCATTACACGACAGTCAGATCAATCAGTTCCTCCATTCAATCAAGATTTTTTGAATCATGATAGTCAGTGGGAGCAAACTGATATACAAAAAACATTAATTTATAATCCAGCAAAGCCAAAATTTAAAAGCAAAGAAATTAATAAATAAACAACTAAATAACGTTTTCTGATTAATAAAATACCCAAAATATGTTTAAAAGAATATGTAGGAAATTTTTTTTTACATGGATTCATAAAGAATAAGGGAAAAGAATAAAGAACTTTGTTAAACTCTCTTTAAATTGAGAAGGATAAATACATGTCGTGCTGACATCATACAAGCTCCTTGGGTTCATCCGAAAGCATTGGTAATACCATAATCATAGAAGGGAAGTAGTGAAACTTCCTTATGCTTTTACATTGACATAGAAGAAAATAATTTTTTATTACTGAAGATTAAATGCTTATTTGAAACCAATTGTCGTATACATTTCTTTATTAGAGTTAAAAGTAAACTAAAAAATTTAGTTTACAATTTTTGATGAGATATTTGTAGAAAAAATTGCAACCAAACATTACAGTGTGCAGCCACTCCAAATTGTCTCTGCAAAAGTTTTGTGAAACTGTGGCGCAGCTGCAGATTTGGCTCCAATCGCAGGAATTGTTTTGCAGTTTGGGTCGTTTATTTAATTTCATTTAAAAGATATTGTAGAACAAATATTATTTATTTTTTCTTTGTTATGTAGTTAAATAAACTGTTAATGAAAGTAAGTAATTTGAATAAAAAAAATCAAATAGATGCATAATCATAGTACTCTCATATTATGATTATGGTACACAAAATGTTTCTTTAAATTTATAATTAATTTATTAAAAAGAAATAAACACAGCGTGGTAAGATTCTGTAAAAAAAACTGACTTTTTGGATAGAGTGAAAGTGATAATAGGGACACATAATATACAGGGGCATTTAGAGGGGGGAGGGAAGAAAAATATAGGGAGGGAAAGCCGAAGACACTGAAAGAAGCTGTAGAAAGCCCTTTGACAAATTAGAGAATAGTTGGAGGGAGAGGAGAGTTGTGGAAAGGTAATGAAAGAATGGTGCCTTTGTGAAGGTAAGTGTCATTATAGGGAATTGAATTTCATGAAAAAAGGACTCTAATTGCTTTCTTCCTGTTTTGTTATGGAAGTTGTTATGAAGAATATAAAGACTAACGTCCTGTAAAGAGTGGCCACGAGAATTTAAGTGTTTAGCGAATGTATTTTGTTCACCCTGTATTTTGTATTATATTCAGACTAGTTTTTATTTTCTGGCTAGAGAATTTAGGAGAGATGTTTGTAATGCAGTGAAAAGTAAAACAAATAAAAAATTTGCAAAATTGCTCTCTTAATATTTGAACTCTTTCTCTGATTATAGTTATTTTTTTTTAAGAGTATAATTCTGTTTTAAATTTATTAATAATATAAGGCAATAAAGTTTAATAAATGCACAATTGAAATTTTATTTTTGATATGTTGTCATTCATTTTAGATTTTAGAAAATAAGCTTGGAGCCAAAACAGCAGTGGCGCCATCATGTGGTGGAACATAGAGAACTACGGAGTTTCACTCTTTCCCTTCTATGATTATGGTAATACTATCCTTTTAAATGTACAATTATTTCCCTAAAAAAAAAAAAAGGTCTAAGCAAATCTGAATGATGTAACACTAAAGAACATTAGAATCAAATGAGATAGTAAAGCATTAAGATTTGTTTCACTGATAAAAGAAGCCTGATAAATTTTATTTAAAACCTTCTGTAGATGATGCTGTAACTGTAGATTCCATAATTGCCTAGAATTTTTAAAAAATAACTCATTTACAAGGAAAATTAAATAATTATAATAATTAATTAAATGTCTCAAATGCTTAAAATTTCTTCTGAGGAAGATTGGCTAATTAAAGTTGTCAATGTTTTAATTCACTAGATAACATTTAAAATACAGGGTATACACACATAACCGCCCTGGTTTCATGATTTTATTGCAGGTCTATTATTTAACATATCACAAAACTTTACTTGTACAGAGAGCCATGTTATTTAAAGCCCTTAGCAACTCTATAGTTATAAAATCTGTACTATCTGTAATCAATGAAGCATGTCTCTGTCAATTTGAGTAAAAGTTTGGTGATAAGACCCAGATAATGGCTGATCAGCTGATAATTAGCAGCACAAACAATAAGTCCATCAAATATCCCCATACAAACAATCCACAAGGGGTTAAGTCTAGGGAGCGTGGAGGCCACGGCAGCTTTCTTCTTCATCATTTTTGACATGGCCGCTCCATCAATTTTGCAGCTGTAACCCCCTAGTGGCCGCAAACGAAAACATAGATCTGCTGAATATTTTTCAAAAAAAAAAAACAAACAAACTTGGTGAGCTGCTCTATGTATTTGCAAAGTTTTGTGATGATATGTTAAATAATACACCTACAATAAAATCATGAAACCTGGGCAATCATTTATATACACCCTGTATGTTTTGCCACTTTTATTTTATGTATTTGAAAATGTACAAATGATAAAGGCTCTTACATCAATGGTAATTCACACAACACCACTAGTCTGAAGAATCAACAGAGAAATAAATGCTTTTTTAAATTTAAATAAATGTTGTGTATATTTTTCTTCATTGTTTATGTTTTTTCTAAATTTTCAGATAGGATAAAAGCAACATGGATAAGAAAAAATTTTTTTTAAATCTAACACTATGACAGCGATCTTTAACATGCAAAACTGGACTAAAATAAACAGGAGACGAAGGAATGAGTTGCATATAAAATTAAAAGGGGGGAGGGGGGAAGGAGGTGGAATAAAAACCTATAAGATAACTGTACTTAAAAAATTGCACATGGGAATTCAAAGCCTGAAGGAAGCCACACATGAGAATTTTAATGACATTTTTACATTATCCAGCCACAAATATTTTGCAGGAACATTAAAAAAATATTAAAAATAAATAAATAAATAAAACAACAAGAAAAAAATCCACAGAAAACTGGAAAACAATAAAATACGTAAATCAAAATAATAAAGCAAAATTAAAAATACATACAAATCTGAACTATTAAATGAAAAATAGCTATTACTGTACATAAAATCAGTTTAATAAAAAGTGGCATCTGCTATAATTTAACATGAAAAATTTCTTTTGCTTTCTAAGCAATACATGCAAAGCACCAAGTTCAACATACAATTATCATTACAGATTTGATCTTATTTAGGATAAATAAATAATTAAATAAATAAATAAATAAATAAATAAAAAATTAAAAATTCTTCAAAGCAATCTTTGATTATGAGTAATTTGTTTGCTGCCATTACTTTATTTACATTTTTTTTCCTTGTACAAATAAATTTATTTAAAATAATATACCTAATTTGGGATGAAGAATAAAACAACTTAAGTAATTGTCTGTTTAAAAATTGTATTTACAAGATGGAAGATATAAAATGGAATGAACCCAAAGAATAAAATATCCTCCAAAGATTTTTTAATCAAGTTCATTAATAAACATGGTTTTCGTGAAAACAAGTCATGGTGTTTAGCGTCAGCTACTTACTGCAATCAATGCAATACCAGCAGATTTAGAAGATGACTTGGACTTTGTGTCAAAATGGACACCCAATTCATGCGAGACTTTCTCTTGCATATCATTATCTAATGCTGTGTCGTCCTACAAGATATAAAAATGGACAAGATATTTAATGTTCCTTAAGTAAAAAGATAAGGGTCGTACAAATGAAAACGAAAATTTGTGTGGGAAAAAAAAAAAGACGACGTGTAGGATCATAAATTTTTGTTTGCAACAATTGCGAAACCCCATGTGCAAATTGAACAAAAGGTTGCAAGTGTAGCATCACGTGAGAAAGAACGATAGCTCGCGCTTTGAAGCTCTGCGAGTGACTTGTGATCGCTTCGTTCAAACAACAAAATAGAGTCAACGAAACAGGAACAGAGAGCAGTAATTCGTTTTTTGACATGTGAAGGAGTTTCAGTTTCTGAAGTTCATCGTCGTATGCAGAACGTCAATGGAGCAAGAGGTTTTCGGAGGGACGGTCATTGTTGCAAGATGACCAACGACCTGGACAAGCAAACCACTCCATCAAAGCCAAAATTGAAGCTGTCTTAAAGGAAAATAGAAGCGTGACAATCGATGTCATGGTTGCTAAAGCTGTTCACTCCATTATCAGGAACCATCTGCACTACAGAAAAATCTGTGCACAATGGGTTCGCATCATTTGATATCAGAACGGAGTTCGAATGGCCATGTCCCTGCAACATTTGACTCGCTATGAACAGGAAAAAGAGTTTTCTCGATAGAATCGTTACAAGGGATGAAACTTGGTGCTCCAGCCCGAAAGCAAACGTCAAACTCATCAATGGAAGCATTATGGGTCACTACCCCCGAAAAAATCAAAAGCAATCGCAAACAGCACGGGGAAGGTGATGTTGACAGTGTTTTTTGATCGCCAAGGCCTGATTTTACTGAACTTTCTTGAAAAAGGCACCACAGTTAACACAACACGATATGGGGAAACATTGAAGGCACTGCACGCGGCCATCAAATGTAAGCACCCTGGACTTCTTACAGAAGGAGTGCTTCTTCTCCACGACAACGCGCATCTTCACACCTCGAAAGCAACAGTAGACCTCATCAAAAAGTTCAACTGGGAAGCAATGCAGTAACCACCTTACAGCCCTGACTTATCCCCATGTGACTTTCACGTGTTTGGGGATCTCAAGAAACATCTGAAAGGTCACAGGTTTCAGTCGGACAATGAAGTGAAGGAAGAGGTTTTGGAATGGTTCCACACGCAACCAAAAGACTTCTTCCATAAAGGAATTACATGCCTTATTACACAGGCCTTAACACATTTGGAGAGTATTTTTAAATTCCTTGTATACACTTTGGATAAAAAAATAAATAATTTTCGTTTTCATTTGTACGACCCTTATAGAGCAAGAATTTATTCATTATTTAATAATGTTACGTACTGCAACCCAAGGATGGCAAAGAACGTAAGTTGCATTAAACCTCTTCTCAGGATCAATCTGCAGCATGTAAGTTATTAATTCCTGAAATTAACATTACTAAATTAGCATTTCCTATTGCATTTATACTGTTTAAGAATGAAACTGCTTCACTCAATACTATTAGTAGAAATTGTTAAAATTCAATATAAAATGGAAATATCAGGCAACACCATATCATTATCCAATTTTTGCAATAACACAAGGAGAAAAACCATAATGCTAGTCTAGCTATTCACCAAATAATAAATAAAAATAAATGCCATGGTACTCAATAAATGTCCTATCCATTCGGGAACATGTATGCCTATTTTAACTTTTTTTTTGATGCTCTATCAGAAACTGAAGTCAAAATCAAAAGTTCAAAAAATTGGGCCAACAGAACGACCGACTTCCTAAATTCAATTTAACATAATTGATAAAATAATACAAAAATTGAAAAAGTGACCCAGATTGTAAATTCTCTAGTAGTTCTAATCAGGTTATCCGTCTGTCGAGAAACAGGAGAGAAGTTTGTATCTGTCGAGAATGATGAGTGACGTGTCTCTATGTATCCCAGAGTGCTGCTAGAGTATTCTGAGCAACCTCTACTGTTTGCTAAGTGAAACTAAGTTCTCAGTATCATCGAGTGGCGAATGTGGAAGTTAACACTTTAGTTCGTCAAAGTATCAGTTCCCTAATTGCAGGGGATGCTGGTAAGCACACATTCCTTGGATTTATAGGGACTTGGCTACCGGATCGGGTGGTAAGGGGGCTTGAGCGAGGCCCTTGGGGTGGTATGGATGTCATGGGTGACACTGGTACATGCGCTTGGGGATGTATGGTCAACACAATTATTAACCTAAAATATTCTCTTTAATTCACTGTAAATCTTTGTATATAACAACTTGATTTTTGGGTATTTTTACCTGGTAAATGAATTATCTATTTATGACCTAAATTATAGGTCAACCTATCCTGCATTGAAACTGAGTATGCTCAGATTGCGATATTACCGTAATTTACGGTAATAACGCCGCAGCGGTAGTTAGGCCGCACCGATAAAAACGTATCATTTTAGAAAAAATAACGGTAGTTAGGCCGCACCCCCTCCCCCTTTTAATAATCAAACGAAATTAGCGCATAATATACATTACAGTACCTTAATTTTCCTGTATATACAATGTACACTTCATTATTTATTACATTTATTCGCTTTTCATTTGAATTCCCCACTGCCCGTCGCCATTTTCACAAATCGAAACAGTTGTACTTCATGGATTGAGAAGGTACATTCGTATTTTTTTTTGGCGCCGGAAATTCAAATGAAAAGTTGCATAACGAACTTCAGACGAAATTAGCGTATAATATACATCGCAGAACTTTAATTACCCTGTATTTACAATGTATAGTTCATTATATATTACAATATTTCACTTTTCATCTGAATTTCCCGTCGCCAATAAAATACGAATGTAAGTTTTCAAATACGAAGGCCAACAAATATGTTGTAAAGTGGCATTCTGTTCATATTTCACTTTTCATTCAGATCCGACCTCGAAGTATGTTCTAAATGCGTTTATAGTTTTGTAATGAATCTGAAGGCACAAAACACGTCAGGATACAAGTTTTTTTTTTAGGATAAATCTTCACTTTTAGGTGACAGCGACGCGCACTCGCTGCGCTCCCACTACACAACGGCCAACTCCCGCAGCCAGCTTATGATTGGCGCGCACACACACTGTTATAGTGAAAACGGTTAACGAAATTGGTCTTTAAGGAGAACAAGTTGCCTGTTAGCGTATTTCTTTTGTGTTTTTTAATTAAAATTTCTTATAGCTGGATACACGGTAGGGGCGAAGAAGCTGAAAATAAAAGCGAAGATTGTTTTACATTTTTTTATTTTTTAAAGTTTTTTCTCTTAGGTTTCGAATTTTCTTTAAAGTTTCCGTTAGGTTTCTCGTAGATTTTTTGCGTTTTTAACGCTCATATTTTTTTTCATAAAAGAATAAATGCATTGAAATCTAATAAATCCCCACCAGATTATAATATAGGAAAATAAATAATTACGCGTAAAACAAAGTTTGAAAGCATAACGAGTTTCTGTGGCAGTTAACTCTTATCAAGAACAGATGAAGGTACGCTCTTGCTCTTATTTACTGATCGGACTTTTTATCTCGATGCTCGGGGCTGACAATCAAAAGGTTTCACGAGCGCGCGCGCGGGGCTAAACGGTCATGAGAGCGCTTGAGAGGTGTTAGAAACACCAGTATTTTATTATTATTATTATTATTATTATTATTATTATTATTATAAGCAAGAGCACGGTGGAGTTTATCTTCTCCATGAGCAGAGTATGTTTCAAATTCGCCAAAGCGACGTGCAAGCTATACAGCAGCTTTTAAACTAACAGCCAAGATTGAAAAGGCTTAAGAGCAATTGTGCAGTAGCAAGGCAGTTAGGACACAATCGACAGCCAAAAATGTATTCGACGCTGGAGGAAATGTATGCAAAAATATATTATATGTACGAAATTAAATATTTTTCGCCACTGAAATGCGTATTACTTTTATTGAAGCATATATGCCATATAAAAAAACTGTTTTTAGATTACCGATTGCGTTTGTGGTGGTGGGGGAGCGTATCGGCCGCCGCGCCATTACTGTCGGAGATTTTACATTTATGAACTACACGGTAATTAAAGTTCTGTCATGTTTATTATACGCTAATTTCGTTTGAAGTTCATAATACGACTTTTTATCCTAAAAAAAAAACGTGTTTTGTGCCTTCAGATTCATTACAAAACTATAAACGCATTTAGAACATACTTCGAGGTCGGATCGGAATGAAAAGTGAAATATGAACAGAATGCCACTTTACAACATATTTGTTGGCCTTCATATTTGAAAACTTACATTCGTATTTTATTGGCGACGGGAAATTCAGGTGAAAAGTAAAATATTGTAATATATAATGAACTATACATTGTAAATACAGGGTAATTAAAGTTCTGTGATGTATATTATACGCTAATTTCGTCTGAAGGTCATTATGCAACTTTTCATTTGAATTTCCGGCGCCCAAAAAAAAATACGAATGTACCTTCTCAATCCATGAAGTACAACTGTGTTTCGATTTGTTAAAATGGCGACGGGCAGTGGGGAATTCAAATGAAAAGCGAATAAATGTAATAAATAATGAAGTGTACATTGTATATACAGGAAAATTAAGGTACTGTAATGTATATTATGCGCTAATTTCGTTTGATTTTCATCAGGACGGAATGCAACTGCATCACTTCAAAGCAGTATCAGTTTTCTGAAATCGTTGTTGTCATGCTGTTAGTTAGGCCGCACAGGCATTTTTTACAACTTTTTTATTAGATAAGCCGCGGCGTTACTACCGTAAATTACGGTAATATAACACGAAATTAATCCCCACTTTTCCTAGGAAAGTATAGGTAAGCACTGAGCACAAGAAAATGGAGACCAGTAACTGGGTGATAAAATATATGGGTAAAAATGGGAGTAAAAAGTACGCAATAAAGCAGTGGAGCAAAAAGTACTTTGAAATTTACTCGCCCACATATAAATTCCCTCGTCATGGGCGAGTGGGCGAATGGTTCTTTGCACCTCTGCAATAAAGAAAGGGTAAATATTCATGTAATCTGCTTTGTTACCTCGTTTATCCCCAATTTTTAACCCAAATTTTTTTAAATCAAGAAGCTGACTTTCTTGATCACAGTATTTAGAAAGTGGAAAATAACCATTTTGTTTCTCATCATTTCAGATTGAATGGCACATCATGCGCCATACCTTACTTGGATAAAAGAATTCTGACACCCCTCTGAAACATGGTACATGCCTAACAATATCACAATTAGTGTTTGAACATGGATAAACTCAAGCGTATTGTGCCGAATATTCATTTGAAGTTCATCAGACCAAATTTCATTTGTTTTCTAGATTTCACTTTCACATTCGTTTTTGGTGACGGAAAGGTCGATGGGAAATTGAAGAAAAAACAGTGAATTATTACAAGACCAGGTATCCAATACAAATATATCGAATTACCTATACTTTTGCCTCACACCATTATGTAAAAGAATATTCAATCTCACTTCTCCATATATCAAATATAAACCTTTGATTAGAAATTAGTATAAAGAAACTGATATTTTCATTAACTAATATCGAATGCTTTTTTCCAGTCTAAATATTTTATATAAAAATTTTTGTAAATTTTATAGGTTTTTAGATTTTATAAATTAAAATTTTTATAAATCTTTATATATTATTTTTCTCTTATCTTTATTTATAACTTATCAGTAGTTAATAATGCGCCGGACAGGACCCATCAACTTCAAAATCGATGTTCTATCAATACCTTCAGCTGTCAATAATCAATAAAGTCAATAACCATGAATATTAATGAGATATCATGTATACTTATCGAAATATCGATAAATATCGTGATTAACAATGAGATATTGATAATTATTAATGAAAAAATATGATTTATCGATGAATATTATCAACCAATCGACACAATGATGAGATATCGTGAATATTTGTCGAGACAACGATCAATATTGTGATTACCAGTGAGATAATGATAAATTATCAATCAATCAATACAATAACAGGTTTAATGAGGTCAATTAATGATAAACATATTAATTACTTGTAAGTAGGCTTGAATATTTAATTAGCAACGATTAGGTGTCGTTTCTGGTTACGTATTCTACACAGGCTGGCACTACAACCTTTATTTTTTCCAAGTGAATTTTTCATAATTTAAATAAATACAATTAATTTTTTTTATAAATAAGTGTTTTTTATTAGCATACGAATAATATTATTGGTGATCTTGCTTTAATTAATTTTTTTAGAGCAAAAAGTTTGTTTATTTAATTAATGACAATTATAGAGACAGATGTTTTTTTTTTTAATTCTTTTAATTCACCTGTTTATGTTACAGTCAAAATTTCTTACAATTCAACATGCATTAATTTTTAAATTTTTTTTAAAATTTTATATAATTTCCATTTTTAAATCTTAAAGTATTTTAAGAAAATAAAAAAATTAAAAAAATATTCATTTAATTACAAAAGTTCTTAGAAGTTAATGAACAATCAAGGATTGTTTTGTGGTGGTGTGCTGACAGTCCTTCCGAATAAGGGTGCCGACTAAAGTTAAGGAAAGGGTGGGACTCGTGATATGCGTTAAGAAATTTTATTTACAAGATAGATAATAAGTAAGATAATTACAAAAAGAACAATAATAAACAAGTCAGACTCTCGATTGAATCAATATAAGATCAAAATTAGGAACGATTTAATGATCCAGACAGACCTAGCACCAGTCTAAACCACAAGTACTCAAAATTAATGCTACACATAAATCTAAAGTGTCAAACCTCAAAAAGGGGATTACCTTCCCAATGTGCAAACCTGGTCACCTGCACACGAACCAAATATCGTGTGACACAAAAATAAAAGGGGTGATACCTACAGTGGATGAGTTTACCTTTAAACCGGTTCCCAAACTCTTAAACCGGCAGGCTTTTACAAAACCCAGACACCTGTCAAAACCAATAAGACCAGGCCTCCTGTTACGGGCCAACCATGCCACTACCAACTAACTTAATAATTCGAACTCCACACAAACATACACAGGTACCAAGTTTGCACAACAATTAAGAAAACACCCAAACTTTCCCCAGTAAAAGTATTAGTTCAGATCCCCACTGTGCTAGTCTCAACCTTACACTAATTGCCTTACAAGGTAAGCAACCATACATAATCAATTTACAAAATGTAAGGATGATTTCCATCTACACTAATTCTCCAATCTCAGCTAATACAAAATTATTCACAAATCATATTAATCTCACTTTTCTAATTCAAATCTGCAAACATATTAAATAAACTGTTTGCAACGCATCCAACTTAATTAATTCTAAACCCATAAGTCATTATTTCTATATTGATAACAAACTTGACAAATAAAATTAGTCAATTCCCAGAAAGCAATACAGTAAATTCAAAACCTAACAATCTAAAGTTACTAGACCCTCAATATAATGATAACGAATTACTAAATTCCAATATAGTCTTAACCATCTCACTAATACACTAAAACAAAGTCACACTCTCTTAATCCAGCTAATAACAGCTATACAGGGTCGGGACACATTAATATGACCACCTCTCCTCGAACATGTTGGAACGTCCCATGATATACAGATGAAAAATCATTGCATATCATTAAAAGCAATGGACTATGGCCATTGGACCTCGGCCGAGTGGCAAAGGGTTGCTTTCTCTGACAAGTCGTGGTTTCTGGTGAACAGAGTGGACGGATGATGGAGAATTCGCCGGGAAGCATCTGAGAACAGGCATCCCGACACAATCGTTGGCAGACGACAGGCTGGTGGGGGAGGTGTGACTGTTTGGGGGATGTTTTCTATCCCATTTAAATTCTCACCTGCTACAAAAATATCAAATATCAAAAATCTAATTTCAATGGATTATTAATAATCCCTCGTAAACATTACACAAAACTTCCTCTACAAAACTAAACAATTTTCAATACAGGTATACCATTAATCTTTTCACACTGCTCATACAAAATAATACAAAAATTAACACATGGTCTTTTTCCATAATAAAGAGAATGTTAGGCCATCATTTAAAATGTATCTTTTATCATCATATGATGACAAGTAAAGCTTATTTTGTTTATTTGTGTAAAGTAGGTGCTTAAAACTGAATAATTGTCGAAGAAAAATGATAAGGTATTTTTTCTTTTAAACAGCGCAAATAATGGTTGTAATGCATGTCTTACTTAAGCGTGTTTCTTTTGACACCTTTCCCCGTTTTTTTTAATTGTATTTCAGTAACGAAAGCAATACGTTTTTGCCTTTAACCCAATGAACTCCGTGATCGCGATCCCCACAGTTTCGTCTTTAAATTTTCCAGGCACTTGCTTGTTTTCAGTCGAATATAACCCATGATCATCGGGATAATTGCTGGTGTCGAAATAGCTTAGATGATTACTTAATCTAGCAGAAAGGCCTTTTTTGTAAATTTGATAAAATAAACTGTCAGTGTCTGAGAATAGAAGTTGACATTTATCACCATAAATCTTTTTAAAATGGTCATAGTGAAATTCATACATCGTGAGCTTTGATAGATCTAAAACTGCTGTTCCGATATACACGGGACGATTAACGATTTAACACAATGCGATGACGATGCATTTTGAAGAGCATCAAGTCCTCTTTGATACTTTCAAAGTAATCTAATGTCGATTTTGATGTACCGTAAATATTCTACTATAACGCGAATTTTTTTGGCCTAAAAAAGCATCTAAATTTGCTGGGTCGCGTTATACTAGAGGATAAAAATCAGCCCTCCGACGACTGCGGCCGATCGTCGATAATAACAACATCGATAATAACTTCTCCCAAACATTGATAAATAGGCCTACTTCCAAACTGCCTCGAACCAAAGCCTACAAGAAAATATTATGTAGTGAAAATATTAAACTGAATAAAGATTACTTGTCTTTTTA
>JAHWFO010008970.1:897557-939790 GCA_023313115.1 Rhysida immarginata | reverse complement strand
ATTATACATTAATTACATTGCATATAATGTCCAGTTCATTATACAATGTATTAATTCACTTTTTATTCGAATTACTCGTCGCCAACATCTAACAACATCGATTTTTTTTCTGTATAAGTTCGTACATTTTATTTCTCGCGAGGAGTCAAAAATGGGGGTCGCGTTATACAAGAGGATAGGATTTTTGCCGATTTTTTGGGCCGAAAAAGTGGAGTCGCGTTATACAAGAAGTCGCGTTATAGTAGAATATTTACGGTAAGTTTTAACGAGCGCTCTTCACTCGATCCGAATTTAATAACCTGACCTGTTGCCTGTGTGTACGTTTTGCAAACTTTTCCCAAATATTGCATTATTCATCAATTTGAATAAATTCTTTTCAAAAATACTCGAAGATGCCAGTCTTTTCATTGTATTGAATTCTATGTAAGGTTTCAACCAAGCTTTTTGACGAAAGCGCACAACACGGTTAAGGAAGGGGTTGAGACAATGCGTGTCCGTAAAGATTGTTAGCATCTATGTAGAAAAATTAAGAGTTGGGGGCCTCTTTGTTATATGCCTCTAGTTGGCTTTTTGCATATTGCTGAGATATAATTGATATCCCTCCTCTGACTGCTCTCTCAAAACTTCTAAAGATTCATCTGTGTTTTTCATTGCAGCTTCCCACGATAAAACCAAGAGCGACAGAAAATGAACAAGGTCAAGCCTGTAATATTAGTCACAGAGTGCACGAAATTGCTGGAAAATGTCAGCCAAAAACTTTAAGCCCGATAAGAAATACAGATCATGAAAATCTCTTAACTTTTGACAACCCATTCTCTTCCATATTTCTTGCGCGAATGCATACTCTTCAACGTTTAAGTCATCTCCTTTGAAGGAAGAATAAAACTCATGTTTTGGTGGTAAAGAAGTTTCTGTAAATTTTTGAAAATCAGGCATATATTCATAAGCAAAAATTCCTTTTCACTTTAATATCTCATGATTTTCTGGAAACAAACTTTCTAACAAAGGAAATTTGTCGTTGGATTGCATTAATGTATCTAAACTAGCAGATAGAAACTGACAGCTGTCCAAAAATCGAAGTTGTTTAATTTGTATTGCTATGTATCGCTCGACGTTTTGTGGGACTATTTGAATATTCGATTCATCAAAATAAGACAATGCGCACACGATGAAATGTGAATCGTATGATTTAAAACTGTGTAAGAAAATAGGAAGCATCTTCTTAGGTTTGTAAAGTAAATTGCATTTCTGATATGCTGCACTGCGATAGATTCCAGTGATGTGACTGTGATAACGTACTTTTGTTTCAGCGGATAAAAAGATCTTTTCACGTATGTGACAATGAGTTGAAGATTTGAAATGTTAGTGAATTTGTAAATTTAGTTTCCTAGGCTCTGATGTTGCAAATTTTGTTTGTATTTCATCGTAATCAATTTGTATGTTTTAAAGAAAATGCTCTATGCAGTCTTCTTTTTTATAAAGCTTATTTTTGAACACATTCCCTTTGTGATCAAAGGTGATATAACAGTAACCACAAGGAATGTGATGCTGAGTTTGTTGTAAGAAACTACATTTGTTTGGTTGGTTTAGTTTGGTTTATTTGGTATGCTATGGCCATTTATTTGGTCCTTTTCAACTGCTATGGCCATTTAATACCATTTTGGTATTAACGTCCTTTTCAACTGCTATGGCAAATTTATCGGCATTATAGGGGCCGCAAATTTTGCCTTGCAAGGGTTCTTTAACGTGCAGCCGGCAAACAACTACACGGGACCAACGACTTTACTTCCCTTCCGAAGGAAGTGCGTGATCTCAGGATTTTCCCCCTAAAAAAAATTGTAGTCGTCCTCGGCCGGGGTCGAACCCGCATCCTCGGGCATTAGAGGCGATCACGCAACCCGAGCCACCGAGGCCGATCTACATTTGTTTGAAGAAACGAGTTTGTTCCTTTGGGAAAATACATTCGAAATCACCATACACCATGTACGGTACCTTCAATTGATAATCATGTCTATTAAACATGACATTGTTGGATTTTTGGGCACCTCTAAACATTGAGGTTTATTCAGTCGACAGTCTTTATCTTGTTCTTCTGACTTTTCTGCGAAACATAGACAAACAGTACCGACAAACATTGCGGTTTTTTGTCGATGCTGCTAATCGACAAAAATCCAGAATGGTGCAATAATGACAATTTTCAAGCAATAATAAATTAAATTTAAATGTGGGTAGTCTCCTTTTAATGGGAAAAATCGTAAAATTAAAATTTAATAAAAACAAAAAAATAAAGTCACCAATCTTGAAAAACGAAGAAACTTTAAAAGGAGACTACCCACATTTAAATTTAAACTTATCATTAAACTCCTTAGATCAATAATAATAATAAATTAACTTCATGTTTGCATGTTGTTTTTGATATGTATAAAGGAAAGACTGCATTTTTTCCATAACCGTACACGTTTACAGAGATTGTTTTGTTTTTCAAATTTCGGAATGCACGTTATTGGAGTAGGGAATGTCACTCCGTTTAAATTGAGTTCCCCCAGAAACTGCGTGTAATATTCAACATCTCAGTTTTGCTTTGGGATGCAATGCTGCCAAGACAGAATATATAAACCAGGCATTGTTGTCCGTTTCCACATTAAGCAATGCTCTTATTAAAAGTTATCTTAAAGAAGGAAAACAAAACAACTGATGAATGACATAACACTTGAATAAAATATAAAAATACAAAGAAACTATAACAGAAGTTTCAAAGTATTCACTTAAGTAAAAAATGCTAACGAGGCAATTTATATACGGACTGCATATTAATTTTTTATACAAGAATTAAACAGTAAATTTAATACGTAACGACCTAATAATAATTAGGTCGCAACAGTTCTGGAAAAACGTGCACATTACACAAAGGTTTTCATGACATTTATTAAAACGTATGTTTTTATTCATGTGTTCTCCAAAATTCTTGAAAACTAGCATTAAACATAGTTTTTAGAATGAATTTTAAGACTTAAATTCAAGTATACACGAGTAAAATCATTAGGCTACATCGAAAATGTTCATGTGATATATACTTTATTACCTTTGACTAATGTTATGATGCTAATAAAACAATCGGATTTTGCCATAGAGTTTACCTTTAATTACCATACTTGGTATTTCAAGGCATAAAAGTTGAAAGATCTACACAAGTAACAATTAAAAAATAATTTTTTCACAATACCTTTGCAGAATCAGATATTTCATCCCAATAAGGAGATGTAAATTCATAACGACCAGCAAGAATTTGATCAAATAATTCATCTTGATTATTTGTTTGGCTAACGAAAGGAGGAAATCCACATAGCAAAATGTAAAGTATAACACCAGCTGCCCAAACATCAACTTTACGGCCATATCTGAAATCAAAATTAAAAAAAGAAATTCATTACCAAAATTTAACTTAACTCTTCCTCCCTTTCTGCAATCACTTCTCGCTCACACACATCGATCAATATTAACTAACTGGATGCACCACTCCCATGGACTGTGTGACAGGCAAGTGAAGCCTTATAATCGACTACTTTTGCCCAGTAGGAAGGGCATCGCATCTATGTTAGTTAATATACATCGACGGAGCAACGCGTCTTTTAAACAAGCATTAAACAGTTCATCTACATGTTTAGAGTTATATATTCGATCGTTTGATTCATCGATTTATATAGTACATCATATAGTTAAAATACATGGATGGTTTTTTATTTAAAAAATTAGCTAAAAATGGTACAATCCTGTTCAGCTTATTTATTTATTTAGTAGCATTCCAGATGGAATAAATTGCATTTAGGATAATAAATTAGAGAAAGTGTAGTTCAAAATTGGGAAAATATAGGTTACAATATAAATATTTAATAGAAATTCGGAATTGTTTACTTGCTCTTCAGTAAAACTCTAAGTCTTAATCCAATTGTCCTTTAATATAATGTTCTGTAATTATTGATAATAGGGTAGACTGGTTGGTGATGGCAAATAATTACAATATTTTAATGACACCATTATGATACCAAAAAAAAAATTTTGATGCTAAGATATGCCACGTAGTTTATCAAACTACATATACCGGCATGCCATGAACGAATATTAAAGAGTGATTAATAAGTGCAAAGATGGTTGAATTATATTCAGTGGTACATGTGGCAATGCTGCTTTGATGTCGTATTGATGATGGTAGTTCGTTCCATAAATAAATGGCATTGTAGGGGAAATGGTTGGAAAGATACCAGGTTGTTGCAAAAGTTTCTTCCGGTTCTAGAACCTGTGCCCAAGAAGGGCTCATTTTCCGAAGGGGGTGTTCATATTTTTTCAAACAAATTTTTGCATTCGATTCCTGAATATCTTTGCTATATTACATCCAAGAATCAACTTTCTGACTATACATCTGTGAGTGCCATCAACAGTCTGAAATGGACCTTTCACGCGAGCATATTCGAGCAATAATCTTCTACGAGTATTCTGGAAAGATCAGTGCTGCGCAATGTCACCGAAACATTTGCCAACGTTTAGGTGATGGCACTGCTAGTTTACGTACAATAGAAGAATGGTACTGCCGGTTCAGATGCAGAGATAGCACTCTTCAAGATGCACCTCTCTGGTCGGCCAATCATGATTTCAGATGGTGATCTATGCAAAGCAACTGATGAAGATCACAATGTAACAACGAGGGAACTCGCAGAACAGTTCTAGGTTCACTTTTCAACCATTGCCCAGCATCTGCATGAGCTGAATTTGTCATTCAAATTCAATCGTTTTTGTGTTGGAATAAAAATCCGGAAAAAACTTTTGCAACAACCTGATATTTGGATACCATTATTGGGATTTCGAATTTGTATCGACGTGTAATCCGGTAATCGGTTTTATGAATATACCAATCTCTAATGAATTATGCGGGATGACCTTTTAGATGACCTTTGTCAATTCAGTAATAAGTCCTATGTAACATATGTTTGGTAGAGTAGAGCGATGATAATAATGCAAATTCGGGTAATTGAAGTAGTTTTGCTTAATATGAATGCTGTATGTATGATTTCATTATAAGGCGAAGTACACCATCTTGTGGTTGTACAAATAGGCGAAGCAAAGAAAACCTCTAGTCGCCATAATTTACACAAACTAATTTTATTTAATGTTGTAGAAAACTCAATAACTTGGACAGGTTAAAGATGCATATTAATCAATAAATGTTTTACTTTTCTTTGAGAACTTTTCCCTTAATTTTTAAATAAATATTTCCTATATTCTAAAATAAATTTTTTTTCTTTCAATATTTTAATTACTGATTAAAATTTACGCATTTCCACAAGAATAAATTCAATAATCATCAAAGAAATTAGCTAGTTTGCCACGTTAGCATATACAAACCAGCGATCTTTTGCCCTTCCTCCTTGGAAGAAGTAGTCGAATATAAGGCTTCACTCAACTCCCATAGAGTGAGGCATCCAGTTAGTTAATATAGATCGATGCTCTCACACACAAACACATACACAGCATGCACACAGAGTGTATCCCAAATTGGTGTATAAGTTACCGTCAATGTCTGAAATCCGGCAATCTATAGAATGTCTAAAATCGAACGTCAAAGTGTGAAATAATTGTTATTTTATACATTGCCTAGACATTGTATACCTTGACAAGTTGCCTGCGAGCAAAATATATAACGGCAGTATATACCGTATTTTTTCAAATATAGGCCACGAACCTAAACCCAAAAAAATCGAAAATTTTAGGAGCGCGGCCTGAAAAAATTTTTTTTTCCGAATTAAAAAATCATTATCGGTAATTTTGGATAGAACAAAAAAAAGATCAAACTACTTCGTTTTAGCATCCCATAGTATATTACATAGTAATTTAGATAGTAATTTTATTATTTATATAACTATCTAAATTATTTTTATATACTTAACGAAACTTTTATAAATTTATTAATGAACTATGTAAATAATTATAGTAACCTCATTTTTAATTTAGTGTAACCATAATAGTTAAAGAGAAAGTAGAAGCACTCCTTTGTTCATAGCGGTCATGGCATGAGGATGCCACTATTTTTATCAATGATTGAAACAAATAATGAATGATGTACAGTGTTAAATTTTAACTTAATTATTTACAGGCAAGATTCAAATCTTTTATTTAAAGAAATAAATGGAGACATTGGTTTTATAGATGTTATTTTTATTTTTTAATCACTTTATATTATTCATTTATAAATTTAAAATTGGCAAAATTAATAAAGACCATCTCCATTTAAATAAGATATGACTAATAAAAATTAAACAATTAAATAATAATAATTCAATTCAATTCAATTCAAGTTGATTGCCGTTCAAACAGCACCAATGTGCCAAGACAGAACAGTAAGAGGTACACAAAACAAAAGATTAATAAATCTTGCAAATTGCCACAAGGGTAATAAAGAGATAAGTAACACTAACAAAACAGAGCAATATAATTTGACTGAAAATAAAATGTACAATTGATTACAAATTGATTTAAAATAAGAAGTTAAATAATAATAAAAAATTGTAAAACATGGGCAACAATGCAGTGTTATGCAGAAAATACAGACAGCATAGCAAAATAAAATAAATTAATAAGGCAGTAAGATAAAATATGACTAAATACATGTACAAATAACAAAAGAAATGGAAATGCCAAACATTGAAAAGGAATTACAAAATAAAATTAGAATAAAACTTAAGATCTTTACAGTATTTAAGGAAATAATTAAGTAATTAAAAAATATCAAAATCGGAATGGTACAGATTGTATTCATATTGGATCCTGTAGATTGTTGACTGTTGAGCGTTGAGCATGGGTATGTTTATAAAGTGGCGGTTTGAAAAGTGCAGCAAATTGCCTATTTCGGCGAATAGGAGCATAGAAATGGAGACCTTGTATAAAGTCTGTGTTAATGGATCCTTTGATGATCTTCCTTAGAAAGGTCATATCTCTTAGGAGTCGGATGTCACGTAATGGTGTAAGGTGGTTGTCGTAATTAGGGAACTTTCGTTTGAGATACTGGAGGAAGATAGATTGCACTCTATCGAGAACTACATCTTGCTCCTTCGTGCAACCATTCCAGACCTCACTACAGTACATAAGCTGCGGGAGTACAATACTTTTATAAAGTAACAGAAAAGTTTGGGGAGTAGAAAAAGTATGTCCGTGATGCATAATTGCCCCTGCACAACGCAGAGCTTTAGTGCGTACATGGTTTATCTGCGGATTAAAAGTGAGCTTATCGTCAAGAATGACTCCAAGATCACGCATTTGATTGACAGTCTTAATAGTAGCATTGGTGACAGTATAAGCATTGTAAATGGGATTCGTTTTATTGGTAAAGGCAACGTGCGCACATTTTAAGCCATTAATGCTAAGCCCATTCTCCTGACACCAAGCTTCCAATCGATTAATGTCGCATTGAAGACGCAAAACATCCTGAGGGCAAGTGATGGTACGAAAGAGCTTAGTGTCATCAGCATACATAAGAATACCCGAATCCAAGATATGATTAGGAAGGTCAGAGGTATAAACATTGAAGAGAAGAGGACCGAGAACGGAGCCTTGAGGGACACTGGAGGTCGGATAAAAGGGACGTGAGCAGTGACCGTTGATGCGAACCACATTGTGTCTGTTGGAAGTGTAGGAATTCAGGAGTGCCAGAAAATTGTCTCTGACACCAAGGAGTTTCAATTTATGAGATAAACGATCATGTTGGACGGTGTCAAAAGCTTTGGAAAGGTCAAAGTAAATGGCGTCAGTCTGGCACTGCTGCTCGTAGGAGCTCATGAGCACCTCTGTGAAGCTAACAAGATTGGTAACCACGGACCTCCCAGGAAGAAAGGGTAAAATTTGCTGAAGTAGATATTTATAAAGAATGCGATCAAAGATTTTTGCCATGATGGGAAGAAGAGAGATTGGACGATAGTTGTTGGGTAATGTAGCAAGTCCAGATTTGTAGATAGGAACAATGATCGTGCTCTTCCAAATGGAAGGATAGTGGCCATTTTGTATACAAAGACTGAAAATATGTTAAAGTGGGGCCACAAGGTGAGGGGCAACGCCTTTATAAATGAAAGAGGGAATGTCGGTAGTAGAGGAGGATCGCTTGGACCTAAGTCTACGAATACTCCAGAGAACATCCTCAGCTGAGATAGTCACAGTAGAGAGAGAATTGCGAATAATGGGCTCGTCAATATTAGGGTTAACATTTCCACGGAGGGGGAGATGACCCGAATTATTGTAAGGTTTTGAAACATTCGCAAAATGGGTGGCAAAGATATCGCAAATCTCACTCGCATCAGTGGAGTCGTAGCCACTAGCATCAGTCATGCCTACAGGAGGATGCTGATGAGATTTCCTGGTGCTATTGATGTAAGACCAGAAAGAGGCTGGCTGAGAACGAAGATTATGTTCCAGCGTCTGAACATAGTGCTGATGATCCTTTCGTTGTTGACACTTGGCATGACGTCGGGCACTAGCGTAAAGTTCGTAATCATTGGGATTTCGAGATTTCTGGTAGATTTTGTGCAAAGCGTTTTTGCGCCTGATAAGACTGATTAAGTTGGAGGAAAACCACTTTGGGAATTTAAGCTTAGAGCGGGAACTATGTTTTGTTTTCATGGGGATGTGCCGACTAACAATATCGGTAAGATTTTTAACAAGGCAGTTTGCGGAATCTTCGGGATCATTACTGCTGAAAACGTCGTTCCAATCAAAAAGGGAGGTATCCTCGTACAGCTGAAAATAGTTCCCTTTGGAAAAATCCCAGCATAGATTAGAGGGAGGGTTTGATGAGTGGACCAGATTTAATGAGGCAGAAATATGAAGAGCAGGATGATACCTGTCAACTGTCACCAGTGGGTCTTCCTCAATCAGGACAGATGGATGTAGGTTAGAGATAACAAGATCAAGAATAGTTCCGGAAGAGTTAGTAAAGCCATTGTATTGCCGTACATCACAGGTTGTCAGCAGTTCATTAAGCAAAGATTGTTTAAGCACTGAATAATAATCTCCTAATGGAGTATTGATATTGAAGTCACCAACTAAGATGATATTCCCTTGAAAGTGTATTAGAAGTTCGAGAATTTCGTCGAAGATAGTACGGATGTCTTCAGGAGGAAGACTTGGCGGAAGGTAAATGCAGCCGATAAGAGTCCATCCATGATGACTGTCTCGAACCTTAATCCACACATTTTCAATTCTGGAGATAATGGAGTGAAGAGGAACGCAAGATAGGGAGCGACGAATAGCAATAGGGGCCGTTCGCATCTATTGTCCGTGGGCCAATTGCATCTGAACACGCAATAACTATCATCAAAAAATTCGGAACTGGGAAAATTTTCTTGTAGCCAGGTCTCAGTGAGTGCGATGACATCGTAATTCCTGGCAGATAAGTTTTGACGAAAAAGAGTGGATTTTGTTCTTAGACCATTAGTGTTTTGGTAGTAAATTTTCATTAGTGGGTTGGCGGGTTGGTAGTAAATTTTCATAATAATAATAATTGTGACAACAGCAAGGAAAAATCCACCAGATATTCCAGAGGGCCAAACCCCTGGTGCACCAAAACAGGCCACAGCCCAAAATAGGGTTAATGAATATATATATAAAATGAAAAAAAAAAAAAAAAATGCATAATCAAGAGAAAATCACAGCAAGCCGAGTCAATAACAAAAAAATATTAATAATAAATAAATAAATAAATATAAAACAAAAACCAAAAAAAAAAAACATAAATAAAAATATTATACAAACAGTAAACTACAAACAGACCCAAAAAGGAGATACCGTGAAATCTAACCAAATATATTACGCCTAGGGGTTTGCATGGAGAATACGTCTATCTTATTAAAAAATTTATGGTAATTAACGAGAAGCTTATAAAAAGGATTAGTATTACAGAGATTTATTCTCCATTTTATCGAAATTTCTAGGAAATTATAATTCCTTAAGGATAACTGGGGACGTACACGTATAATATTTAACAAATCACCAACCCGCATTTGGCCTCTTAGTATTCCAAATAATGTATTAAAAAGAACATTTTTAACTATAGTATTAATATTAAAAAATTCCTCCAAATGTATATTATTATTATTATTAAAAATATGAAAACGTCTCTTTAGAAAGTTTTTAAAACTCAAGATCTTCCATTGCAGTATTTGAACAGCTTGACTGTTTCCGTCATACCAAATCCATAGACAGTAAGTAATTTTAGGCACGACAATCACTTTATACCGTGTTAAAACTGTATTATACTGTTTGAAATAAGCCGTTAGTCTCTTCAAAATACCCAGTCTTTTGGAAATATCCAGTATTAATGAGTTTACATGTAAACTAAAAGAGAGAGAAGAGTGCATCAGCACTCCTAGATCTTTAGTGTGTGACGTGCTACCCCCCTACCCAAATGTGCATAAGACACGAACGGCCTAAAACAGGGAAAGCAATAAGTCACGGGTTCGGAACCTGGAATGAATCTGGTAATAACTGACTGAGAAGATAGATTATTTTCACTTATTTTATTTCGCATAAGCATACATAGAAAAGCAAGGACGGTCAGTGTGCTCCAATACTCTTAACTTAATATTGAGGGGCCCCTCTCTCAGCTAAATCTTTACCACAACGCTTAAACATTAAAGTGGGTGGCAAATGACACCTTGGGTGCCCGATCGGGAAGACCTCCGCTGATCATATGTTTTCAAACCAATTGAACTATCTTATAGACAAAACCACGCCTTAGACAGGAACTGCCTGTTCATCAGGACAACTGATTCTTGTGTAAAAATACGGTGTCGAGACCCGCATAAATATTCCTTCAACATTACCGCTCATAAGGCCATAGTGCTCCCTTTATTCTAGGCACGGTGAGGGGAGGAGCACAGTAACCCCTCCTTGGCGAGCGACATAGAATGAAATTACAAAGTGCTAGAGTGATTTTCTTCCGGGAAAGATGGAAACGAGTTCATTAATCAGCACCAAACCACTTCGGAAATTTTGAGCGCATAGCTAAACAGCTTCCTCAGGCGTTCCCTCAAAGGTTTTGGCTTTCATATGAACAAACAGCAGTGCCCTGCCCGTGCACATAAATTACACTTAGCTTATCTAAAAAGAAATATATATATGTTTCCATACAACGCTTCAGTGTTCACATAATACACTCCTAAGGGGAAATAAGGCAATTAAGAACATACAGAGAAGGCGCAGGAAAAAATTATCCATTTAATATGCGTTGAGAACACGCCTGCAGTACCGCTATCGGTATCCAGAACTTTCTTAACACTTTACTAACAAAGTTATTATAAGAGTTATTCTGATGCACTATGATCTGAGAAGAAGCTATTTGCGCGAATGTTTGCTATACCTCGGGGCAGAAGACGCAGCCGCATCCCTGGGCGCATGATAAGGCATACAAAAAAGTCACTCACCAATCGTTGTCTTCTCAGCAAAAAAATAATACCACATGGTAGTTGCAGCTTACTCAATATCGGCTTTTATCGCAAAGTAGAAGTATTGGGAACGGTATATCATCAATTCGAACGAAGGTTCGCCATTAATCATGTCTCACTTGCTTCCCTGCTTAGCTCTGCTTATCCTCGGAAAAATTAATCATATTGCAAAAACGCAATCAATTGCATAACGAACTTAAATAAAACAAAAGCAATTGCACTGTTGTTGAGGAAGGTAGCCCATATGGCTACAGTACGAGTTTCATTTTTCTCGTTGGAAGAGAAAAAGGCGACTGCTCAACAAAGCAGCTGCAAACTCAAGCCCAGCAAGAGCAAAATTACATATCTAAAAAAAAAACTAAGAACAAATTTAAATCCCAGTATTTTCTATATTGACAATACATTCTTTACCAATAAAGCAACCATTGTTGCTGAAGGCTACGCACAAATTACACAGTAGCAATAAAGCGAGCCCACAACAAACAATGAAAATTATAACAAAACAAAAGAGCATCGACATAACGAGGCGGGCGCTCTCAATATGTACAAAATTAGTCTAAACACCCATCATTTCACAAATTTACAACATAACCACTCCCATTACACGAAAATATCTTAACAAAACACTGCATACCTCGACAACTCACACCTGATATATTTAAAATAAATGAAAAGACAACAAACACGCAACAACATTCGCACACAGAGCTCACGCACACCCCCCTCCCATAGCCACTCATTCGTTATTTCCCCTTCCCAGCGGACACATGTAACAAAACTGACATCAAAATGTCACAAGTGCTATTCTTTCGTTCTAATACCTTATCACTTACGCTATAACTATAAATAAAAGGGGCAACTTTTCTTGTATAGGAAAGAATAAAAGATTTGTCCGCATTCAAACGAAGCCCATTACATTTGGCCCAGATACTGACTTTATCTACAGCCTCTTGCAGCATAACGCAATCCCCCCAACTTTCAATCATGCTAAAGATTTTTAAATCATCTGCATACATTAGACAGTTTAAATTCCTTTCTGGTAGTACTTGACTCAGATCAACCACAAAAATCGTGAACAGAATGGGCCCCAGGGGGGAACCCTGCGGAACCCTGCATTTGATTCTGCGGCACTGTGCCGCTAGAGATCCATTATTCAACCAAAGCTTCTTCCTATCAATAGAGACCGGAACCATTCAAGAGCAACACCAGACACACCGACAAAAGATAATTTCTCAAGGAGTAAATTCACATTCACATAATCAAATGCCTTTGCGAAATCAAGATAAATAATATCAATCTGTTTACAATTGTCCAAGCAACAGTTAAGAACATGAGTAAATTTCGCTAGATTTGTCTGAGTGAACATCCTGCTCTAAATCCATGCTGCTCATCTGGTAGCCTAGACTCCACATAATTTGCTAGCCTCCGTGATATCAAAGTTTCAAGAAGTTTTGCTGGAAAACAAATCAGAGATATAGGTCGATAGTCACATGAATTAGAGGAGTTTTTAATTTTCGGTAATGACTGCAAAATCGACTTCTTCCAGTCTGTAGGATATTTACCCGAGCTCAGTGAAAGATTAAAAATAATGGTCAACGGAGTTAAAAGAGCCTCTACACAACCCTTAAAAATAAAGTCAGGTATGTTCTCAAAATGACAAACTTTTGACGCAGATGCTTTACGTGCTGTTGTCAAAATCTCTTCTATAGTTATGTTTCTCAAAATGAATGTTTAATGTTACATTTCCCCATATCCTTCTTAAGAGGTCGCAATCGACTTGTAATTTAGAATTATTAGACATAGTAGTTGCAAAATGATCTGCCATCTCTGCAACAAACTGGTCGCAGCGTAGATCTAATTGCTTCATTTTTTTTACCAGTCAAACGACTCACCACCGACCAAAACCTACGAGGCTCGGTAAAAATTTCTTGTTCAAGCGAACGATGATAGCTTTCACGATCCTCCTGCTACCATTCTTTAAAATTACTTCTACACATTTTATACAAATGTAATCATTTAGATTCCCTGATTTCTTGTAATGTTTGTGCAAGTTTTGTTTTTCTTTCCACAGATTAACTGTATCTGGATGCACCCGCACAGGGAATTTCACAACGTTCCCATTCCCTTTTTTCCACCATTTTCTAACTGGAACAAACCGATCAATAGCTTCTCTAATCACTGTCTCAATTTAATTCCAAGCCCTATCAACTTCCGTTAACTGATTCAAGGGGAGCCAGCTCCAATTTAACAAATATTTGATCATTTCAGAATAATTGGCGATTTGAAAAGTATATTTCCCCTTCGGGGGTAATACCATTTTCCCTTTACATTATGTTAAGAGGTGGGTGGAACTTGTCAACCTGCAAGATAATATTCTGAGTATGTACTGGGAAATTAGCATAAACCTTATCCAAACTTTCTCCTAAATGGTTAACAGTTTCATTATAATTCATCAGATCCAATTCGCTCATCCATGGGCTAGTCATAGCTTGTCTTTGCTTGGCATACAGTAAAACCTCGTTACAACGTACTTCAAAGGACCTGTAAATTTGTACGTTATTCTGAAACTGGGAAGGGGAAGAGGGGGGCTTGTGTAAAATGCATATATTCATAGAAAAACATAAGAATACATGAATGATTTTATTTTATTCAATACAAATATACTATAGCATATACAATATGTAGTATTACATTAATTTGAAAAAAAAACAAACTGCAATGGCCATATGCTTTCTTTCTATAACTTGCCTCCCTAAAAAGTCCTCCATATCTGACATTGTTAAGTTAAATATTTCTGGTGCACCGCTATGCTTAACAAACACATAATCTTACCGTATTGAAGATGGGCAATCGTTTATCAAGTGAAGGTTTCTAATCTAATCTAATTGTAGCACATATTGGATCCCGACCGAGTAGCATTCGACAATCGAACAGCGCAGGGAACGAGCGGTCCGAAAGCAACGCTTTCACTGCATACTCATCCAGGAAGTAACCAGGGGAAGTACACTGAACTAGGCAAAAAGCCAGATGAAAACCTAGTTAAGTCATCCAGTGGATAAGATTGGGTTCTTTCCTATAAGAACGAGTAAGTTGATTGTTGACTGACGAGGGGCACGAGGAGCTATGAGGTCCAGTATTCGGGAAAGATGGCCTTTTGGATGTCGTCGAAATTGATGTCCGGGTTTATGTATGCTGCACTTGACCAACCAATGAAATGTGAACTTGGCTTAATTAGCCCATTGTCCCAGTTGCAACTTTCGCATGGGCTGCATTGACCAATCAGAGCAAGACATGTGAACGATGTACGTTGTACTGAAGGGATAATTTAACCAAGGGAATGTAAAATTAGTACGTTATTCCAAAATGTGCGTTAAAGTGAGGTACGTTATTCTGAAACTTTTTAGCATTAAAATACCTACGTCTGGGACGGGGATTTGAAATTTGTACGTTATTCTGAAATGTACGTTAATCTGAGGTACATTGTAATGGGATTTTACTGTAGCAGAGACTAGTAAACAAGATGGAACAGCTATAAGCACTCCTCCACCACGACAATGACCTCATCTATCAGCGCGAAACACATTAAAAGAGTCACCAAACAACATAAACTTAGAAATTGTTTCATCTAACCAGGTTTCCATATAACAAAAAATTCTATTCAAATTCATATTTGCCTGATTAACGACATCAATAATCTTTGTCCTAAGTCCACATACGTTTTGATATATAATTTCATTAATCACTATTACTAATATTTTGAGCTTCCTCCATAGCCTGTATTTGGTCTGGTTTTAATTTACCTAAAAATTGAGTGACCAAAATTCCATGTGGCCAGCTGCAGGCTTCAAATACCTTTTCCCGTGTCCTTAGAGGATGTCGAGATAAAAAAGGAGGAATACGTCGGAAACTTAGTCTTCAATTTATAACACTGATCTACCTTGATCTATGGCAAACTATCAGCAAGATGATCCTGAATATCTTTTACTGTTACTTCTGGTTTAAATCTTGATAAAAATTTTTGTTAAACCATCAGCACTTTTAACAGATTTCAGCTTCTCCATAATTATACCATTCCCAATTACAGTCTTCTTCGCAGACACGGTTACTATTCTGAAAGGCTCCAAGGCTCTAACAGGCTCCACTTGGTCAACAGCTGTAGAACTGATACATTTGCCTGGACTCAGCTTCGGAACTTCACGCAGTGTTCCCTTTCTCACCATGTCAACAAATGAGCAGGTCGCTGTCTGATCCAATTCTTTGCTTCTTAATATAAGCAGATCCATTATTTTATCCAGCTTACTATGCAGCTGACGATTATCCTCTTGCAATCTATTGAACGAAGCAGCAAATCCATTTAAGGCCACTGTTAATTCCTGCATTGATTGCAGTAAAAAATTTAAATCAACTTGAGATTCTAATTCAGCTGAACTCTTTTTCTGCACAATCACCGTGATAAATAGCCCCACAACCAGTTATGCATCTAAGAAATCGCTGCCTACCATGAATAGTACTTAAACAAATTTTACATAATCCAATTGTTCCCTGGTTTTTCTTACTGCTCCCCATGAACCGGGAGCCGTTGAAACACACGTCGAGGGAAAATATATATATATATACGAGGGTTGGGGCATAAGTCATGGCAACTATTTTTTTTCCCCTCAGAGCTAAGGGATGGTATCATAAAATGTCATATGTCTCAAGGAAGCTGTGACTGGTAGTATGTTTCCACAACATTAGATGGCTCCGTGAGTTCGTGACGTTGCGCAGAGAGCAATGTTAAATCAGTTCTTAGTCAACCACCGTGCAAGGTGGATGTAACCCGAGTTGAACAACGCTCGTATATCAAAACAGCCGTTCTCTATTTTGATTTCTGTTACTTATTCTGGAAAATAAAATCTGTAATCATGTTCCAGAATAAATTTTCCAGAAGCATGAAACGTATGAAACATTACAGGCTTCATAATTCCAGAACATGAAACCTGTAATGTTGTCAATTACCTTAATAAACATGTGTTGGTGTGTTGTTAAATGTCCATACATTTCATCCATTCCTTGTTCTTTCATCTGTATATTTCACATTTTCCACCCATGCTTGAATTCTCATAAAAAAAAATAACTGCCATGACTTATGCCCCAACCCTCGTATATGTGTACATTTATAAAATTTCATTTACAGTTAATAAATGTAATTTAAAATTTATTAAAAACAAGAAATTAAGCCTCCCGAGGAAGGTATAGGAAAGTAGCAGAAGCCCATCTATTTTTTTATTCCTTCATCTGCACTTTTTAACCCCCCATTTTTTTTTTTTAATCAAAAACTGATTTTCTCAAACCTTGTATTTAGAAAATATAAAAGAACCCCATCTTCTTTCTTTTCTCATCAATTTCGATCGAATGATATATGACACTCCATATTTGCCATAGTTCTAAAGACCAAGTGATTGTCACCCCCATAACTCCAACCTTATTGGGACAATTCGGCCCAAACTTTACAGTTATGTTGATCTTGCTTAAAGGAACCTGCATACCGAATTTCATTCCTTTATATGCATAAATACGCGTAGACCTTTTGGTCCCCTCTAATTTCCGCCCCCGAAACTCCGACCCCAGTGGGCCAATCAAAACCAAACTAAATAGTGAAGGTAGTAAGCTACATTCCGAATTTCAACCTTCTACCTCAAGAAATGCAGAAATTATGAAGGGGACGGATAAACAGACGGACGGACATTGTGAAAACAATAAGTAGCTCCATTCTTCCGCTACTTAATAATTACACATAATTTGTATGTTATTTACAAAAATATTTAAAAAAATTCTGAAAAGAAATTTAAAATTCTGGAGTTGTTTTTTGGGGAGGTGTCAGAAAGTGCCAATTGCACCGAATCACCGTTGCTTATAATGATGTTATACGTAGGGCTTTCAATCTCACGAAGTATCAAGCTATAAGTCCAATATGTTTAAAACATAGTCTACCTACGCTTGAAGTTATTAGAAAAGTTGGTTTATTGGCTGAGCTGTCTGCTGCGCTTCGATGTAAGGATCATCCGATAGCGTTTGTCCGACGATGGTTGAATGTAGCAACTGGTATTCCTACTACTAGATATCTAGACGTACTACTAGATATGCTAAATTCCAAATACCCGAGTTAACGACAAAATATCGTGACAGACATTTCCCTTTTAATGCTATACAGTTTTGGAATGAACTTCCTTTGGTGATTAGACGCCTTCCCCTCGATTTTACAGCTCATGACTGTAGATTGTCTTGTCGTCATTTTAAAAGTCAACTCTACATCTATTTTATTGACAAGGTCGTTTAGACTACTTGGTTTTAAGTGTTAACTTCTTTTATTTACCCACCTTGGGTGCTATTCAATAATAATAATAATAATAATAATAATAATAATAATAATAATAAACAAGTTTATTGCAATTTAAATATTTTTTTTGAAAATAAATTATTGCAATTTTCAGCTTTTCGCAGAATTGGATAGATTAATTCTGATAGCTTGTTTGGCAGTCATATACAGGGTGATTCTGAAAAAGTGTGTATAACTATAAGCAATGACAGAGGTGACCAGAATGAACATTTTCTTTTAATACAGTAGAATCTTGACAAATCAAAAACCTTTTAAATTCGAAATTTTTGTCTACTCCCTTCCATTCAGTGGCATAGACCTCGATAATTCGAAATAAAAACAATAGATAAATCGAATTTTTTTTAGAGGATATCAAATGGAAATTTAGCCTCTGTAATTCGAATTCTGGCAAACAGAGCATCTATAAATCGAAGTTAAAGATCAACGAACCTCCATAAATCGAATTTTCTCAATCCGGACCTCTATAAATCGCATCGTTTTAATGACGTGTGACTAAAAACTTGAAATCTTCCTTTCTACCCTCCCTTTGTTTCAGTGAAGTGGTTAGAACCTGGACAAGTGTCAATAATTACAATGATTGTTGTAGTGTACAAGTTCGTGTGATATGCATTCTAACAATACAAAAAAGTTGGTACGTAATCATGAACGTCTTTTTAATTAAAAACATTAACGTCTTTTACTGAAATCCTCTAAAATGTTGTAAAACGAAAGTTTTTAAAAATGAAACCATCCAAAGATAATTTTTGAACAAATAAAGCATTTTTTAAGTACTGTACCTGTTTATTGAATCTGTGTATGCTTCCTGAAAAATATCAGTTTTCTATACGGCTATTGAAATCTCACACGAAATCTCAATTATTCGAATTTCATTTTATTTAACCCCGTTAAATCGAAACCTTGATAATTCGAAACCTCTATAAACCGAAGCATTTTCCTCTTCCCTAAAAATTCGAATTATCGAGGTTCTAATGTACAATGTGGGTACGAATTTGAACGCTAACTGAGATATAAACAGAAATAATAATGCCACCACCAAGATCAACAAGTAATAACTCAGGTTCTGCGATGCCTAAAATAATGAATTTTGGAGGAATAATAGGGCACGTAAAACTGTGTATACCGTTAAATTTTGATCATATTCCAACAAGTAGTTTCTGAGTTACGCATTCAAAATCGTAACGTTGCTCACATGCATGTGTTACGATGTTGGGTGCGTAACTCGGAAACTACTCATTTGGAATTCGATCAAACTTTAACGGTATGCAGAGCTTTATGACCCTATTATTCTTCCAAAATTCATTATTGTAGTCGTTACAGAACCCGAGTTATTAACTTGTTGAGCTTGGTGGCAGCATTTTTAATTTCTGTACATACCTCAGTTAGCGTTCAAATTCGGACCCACATTGTATTAAAAGAAAATGTTCATTTTGATCACCCCTGTCATTGCTTACAGTTATACACACTTTTTTCAGAATCACCTGAATAATTGATGGAGCTAAGTGTTGCATCACTTGTGCGAAGTCCATTCAGTGTTGTGAACCAAGACAATTCAGAGCTTCTATCAGTATTTAAAAAAAGAATTTAAACAAAGTCTGCAATTTTCAGCTTTTCTACATTCCTTAAAATGTAAGCAACCAAGTAATAGGCAATACTCATTTTAATTAAATGACCTGTATCTTTGTCTAATTGCAAATTATCTGGAAATGGAATTTTTTTTCTTTTATCTTCTTTTTGTTGTCTTCATGTTGTTTTCGGGCATGTTCTTCTGCTTCCCTCGACAATTTCTTTAAAAAAAATGTCACTCTTCTTCTTTATTGGCCTGCCACTTACTAAAAGTGAAGGCCTATGTGTTCGTTTTCCAAACTCAAAATATTTTTTTACTTAAATCAACTTAAAAAACTCAGGTTTCTAGAAAAATATGTTGAAATTTTGGGGAAAAAAAAATCTCCGTCTGTAATTATGTGACCAATTTTGTGCAGCTAACTCCTCCGAAACGACAAATAGCAGAACTGAATAAAAATATAGATACAGACTTCCCTCTATTTAAAAGCATTCTACATAACGGCAAATTTATAATGGAAAGCCCATATAATGAAGTTATTTTTAGAGAAAATAAAAACTGAAGACATGAATGAGTCTGCATTTATTTATTTTCAGAAAAAAAAACTTCGTTATATGGACTTGCCATTATAAATTTACCGTTATATAGAAGGAGCACTGTACTTGAAGGGTACCTTAAATTGCGCTTTTGACATACAGGGTTGGGACACATTAATATGACCACCTCTCCTCGAGCATGGTAACAGCACCCATGTTGACGCCTGTGCATCGTCGAAAAAGCCTCCAATTCGCAATGGACTATCGCCATTGGACCTCAGCCAAGTGGCAAAGGGTTGCTTTCTCTGACGAGTCACGGTTTCTGGTGAACAGAGTGGATGGACGATGGAGAATTCGCCAGGAAGCATCTGAGAACAGGCATCACGACACCATCGTTGGCAGACGACAGGCTGGTCGGGAAAGTGTGACTGTTTGGGGGATGTTTTCGTGCTATGGTCTGAGTCCACTGATACCGCTAGAAGGTACACTGAATGCTGTTCGTTACCTGACAATCAACGCAGACCAGGTACATCTCTTCATGTCAACTGTTTCCTCAGGGTGATGGCATCTTTCAACAGGACAATGCTCCCTGCCATACTGCCAAAATTATCCACGACTGGTTCGAGGAGCATAAGGGTGAATTCAAGCTACTCCCATGGCCACGAAACTCCCGGGACCTCAAACCCACTGAACATTTGTGGGACCATCTCGATCGCCATGTCCGAAAGCTGGACCCTCCACCACGCACGGTGATGGAATTACGGGATGCACTGATCGCTGAATGGTGCCAGATACTTGCAACCACCTTCCGAGGACGTATTGACTCTCTGCCACGTCGACTAGCTGTTGTGCTTGCCGCCAAAGGTTGATATTCCGGAAACTAGCAGGTGGTCATATTAATGTGTCCTGACCCTGTATATATTATGTAAATAGGTTAAGACTTTCTAAAAAATGAAGAAATAGCTGTAGCGTCCATTCTAAATGACTTTTTTGGCTTTGAAGAGCAGTTTTGAAGTTATTAAAGCCCCCCCGCCAAATTTTTTTTTTTTTTGTTTTGAAAAATTTTTCGAGATATTAATCTTCGAGAAAATATTTTTAGAGATATTAATATTTTTTTTCTAAAATTGAAGAAATGGCTGAAACATCCATTCTAGCGAGCCAAAGTCAATAAATTCGCCATGAATGGATTCCTCTCTCAGAGACAAAATACTTTTCATAAATAAATTGTTTGCTTTTGATGAGCTAATTTTGAGTAAGCAAGGTTTGTTTTTTTTTTTAACACGGTACACGCGGGCATTGAGATGGGTAGGTAGAAGGTATGGACCAATGAGCTGGCTACCAACAATGCCTGCCCACATGTTGACGCTAGTCGCTGTTGGTGTCCATGAGAAACTGTTGCATGAGGATTGACGGTTGCCCATGTGTGGTCTTTGTGGTAATTGTAAACAATCTCTCTACCAAAGCAGGCCTCGTCAGTAAACAATGTTTTGTTCAAACACAGGATGATTGATAACGTGCCTCAGGAACCACTGCGCAAATGCACGGGTCGTAGTCGTCAGGATTGAGCACTTGAATATGTTGATGATGAAATGGGTGAAATCCATTTGTGTTTAACATGTGTCACACTTGCCGTTGGTGCAGGCCCAAAGCGCTTACTACTGCACGGGTGCTGAAGTGTGGGTTGTCTACAAACCTTCACAGCACCTCCTCCTCCACAGCAACAGTAAGTACAGTTCTTGCATGCCCAGTGCTTGGCTGGTGGACAGTAAGGGAAGCAGTTTCTCGCAGACATCGTTGGATTCTGGGGAATATTCTTGCATCAGGACAAACACGGCGTGAGAAACGTTCACAATACAACCATTGAGCTGCTGCACTGTTGCTATTAGCAGAAGCGTATGTCAAATGCATGTCAGCCAGTTCTTCATGTGTGAAGTGGTACATCGTGCGATCACACGTAGAAGCGTTTGGTACACGCCCTCTGGAGTTCAAACCGCATTGTGGGTGTATGGACAGTTGTGTGACTAACAGTAACAGTATGGAGACAACCTTGCAACTGTATTTGCATTTACTATGGACCTGTTTAATATGTATTTCCCTGTGTGCCAGGAAGCCACCTTGCAGGGGGAAGCAACCCACTTTTCTCTCCCCCATATCTCTAAAATGGGAGAGTTCAGACTCCATGTTCATAGGGACAAAATGCATCACTATACCATGATCTATTATGTGTATCATTAGCTACCATTTGTTTTTCGTCACCCTGTATATGCATACAATAAATATAAATTTGAAAAATTTTTCCAAATTGGGCCACTCGTTATGCCGATATAAACTTTAAAAGTTTTGGTAATGATAGTTTGCTCATTCTCATGTGTATTTTTTTTTGTGATTGCCCAGAAACTTAGTAACAATTCAGTCGTTCCTGCTGCTTTGAACCTCCTTATTTAATTAAAATAGTATCAGCAGAAACTATATTAAAGCTTAATTGGGAAGAGCCCGTTCTCTTACTTCACCAAAATGAAGTTAGAAGACAGGAAAATAATCAGGAAAACAAGACTGATTCTTCTTAAATCAGTGAGGAACCCATCTATATCGACTGCAGCGCCGTTAGTTCAAAGAAATTCCGCTGTCAAAGTGGGCGGAGCTGAATGGTGCCGCTGATTACCAATTTCCCACGTTCAATTTTCAAGCTAAAAATTTCAATGTTATTACGAGGGCATATTGAAAAGTAATGCCTCCATGACTGTAACTTTTTTATTTTTTAACCGATTTTCAAAATTCTTTTTGTAACTGATATTTACATTTGTCCTCATGTAATGCACTATTCACTTTTCGACATAGTCCCCATCCCTTTCCACGCATTGCGCCAACGCGTGACTAGTCTGGTGAACCCGTCTGAGAGGAATTCCGGGGTTGTTGTCGACACCAGGACCGAACGGCAGGTTTCACCTCATCGTCAGAATGCAACTCATGCCCCTTAAGGTGCTCTTTCCTCTTTGGGAAGTGGTGAAAGTCACAAGGTGCAAAGTCTTTCATTTTGAACTGCAGTTTTTCATCTTTGAACTGTAGGCGCTGACATTAGAGTTCATCTTTGAACTCTAATATGTGGCGATCATGTGCGGACGGGCGTTATCGTGCTCCAGAAGAGGGTCCAAAGCTGCCATTCAATCCTGGTGTCGACAACAACTCCGGAATTCCTCTCCGACAGGTTCACCCAACTAGTCCACGCATTGGTGTAATGCGTGGAAAGGAATGGGGACTATGTCGAAAAGTGAATAGTGCATTACATAGAGGACAAATGTAAGTATCAGATATACAAAGAATTTTGAAAATCGGTTAAAAAATAAAAAAAAATTACAGTCATGGAGGCATTACTTTTCAATATGCCCTCGTAAGTTTAATTGTTCTTTTAATACCCAAAAAATGGTCAAATAAAATCAAGTACAGTAGAACCTCTTTAATTCGAACCTCTTTAATTCGAAAACCTCTTTAATTGGAATTTTTTTTGTTCCCTTGGAAAAAATCCATTATTCGAAACCTCTTTAATTCAATACCTCTTTAATTCGAATTCCCTTGAGATTCGAATTAAAGAGGTTCGACTGTATTAAGTGCTTTAAAATTTGATAGTGGTAAAATGGTCGTTTGGGAGGGATGTGAGGGGAGGAGTGCTTCTACTTTCTCTTTTACTACAGTGGTTGTTGCTTAATGTAGCCACCTTTAATGTGGCCACTTTAGCACTGTCCTGAATAGGAGGTATCATGATATGCAGCTTCCTTACAGTGCTCAAGCTTTAGACATGCCCAATACAAACTTTTTCTCCTTCCTGTGGGCAGTGTGTCTCTTCATGCTAAATCCAATGCAGTTTTCTTTTCTATTTTCAGAAGATGGAGGGAATGGATGAAAGTTGACGTTTTATCCATGACTACATTTTTCTTTTTTCTGGTATCCGAATTTATTTGTATGAGTTACACACAGAAAATTAGACATATCAAATGTAACAGCAGAATAGCATGTACTACTCCATTTTGAAATTCTGCACACAAACACATCATTAACTGCATACAGCCAAGGCCTCCTAGATAACAAGGCCTGGAAACTATGAGCTGATGACGTCACAAAGGAGGGAAAGCAAGAAGGGAGAGCAAGAAGGGAGAGAAAAAAAAAAGAGAGAGAGCTCATTAGCAAATTAAAGGAAAACATCGATAGACATTTTCGAGTTTTTCTATTGTTTTAAAAATATAGTAGGTCTTTTCTATTGTTTTTAAAAATATTGTAAGTTTTTAATAATATTTAAATTATTACATTTAATAAATAAAAATTTTTGGTTTGAAGTTGTTTTTAATTCTAGTTCAAGCAGCAAGCATACAAATATAGTAGACAAATGTTTTGTCTGTGAGAGCATCCTGATCTAGAGCTTAATGTTTGAAATGTTTGAAAAACTACAAAGGATATAGCCTAACTCCAAATATGGCTTATTACTATTTTTGTGTAAACATCTGTTTTATTTATAGGTGTTAGTAATATGCAAATAGCATATAAATCTTTCATTATACTTATAGTTAGGCCTACTTCACTGGACTTAATGCTTAGATGTTTATTCAGTTTTAGTTGTAACTGCAATATGTTTTAAGTGAATGCGATTGTAATTTCTTTTATTCTGGATCTTCTAAAATATTATTTGAACTTTCAGAATGAACAATTGTTCGCATTAATTCATTTAATGCAAATGATTTTCGTCAAATTTGAGTGTTGCTATCGCTATGATCTAAAACATGAAGGATCACTTATAAACATCGTCAGTGACTTGGATGAACAAAAACAAAATAAATTTGTATGCCTACTTGAAGAATATGTTAGCCATCCAAGCTTCCTTTACAAAATGTTGTGAAATAATTATATTTTAAATCATAAAATGATCTGCATCCGCACGTAAGCTAGCATAAAGATCGAGTAGCGGCTGCATCGTCTGCGTCAACCTTCCCTCCTTTGATCACATGATCATACCAGTCATGCTCGAGCTGTCCGGGCTTTGATACACCGCATGCGCTGCGCATGAGCCATATGCTTTGAGGAATGGGTTAGACAGGTAAGCCACATATCACGATACCTCCTATTTTTTAACTGTTTCCTATGTAACAAATTTTCGCTTTATGTGGTCACACTCCGCTTAATATGGCCACTTTTTTCCAGAAGTAGTTCACAAATTCTACTTTTTCATCTCATCTTACTCCAGATAAAAGAACACTCCGCTTATAATATCCACTTTTCATTTCCCTCTAAGCCAATGGGCTCTGCTGCCCAAAATTACAGTTTGTACCGATCGGTCAAACTCTGTACGTATGAATGGAATTCAGAACACAACATCCTTTTGTGAGACACCAGGCTTTTGCAGCAAAAATAAGTGACAGATTTTTTCTTTTTTTATACACTAACATGTATAAATTGTTTTATAATTTCTTTGAATTTGCACTAAATTCCTTGTTTCCTTGGAAATTGCTTCCTTTAGAACATTTATTAAGCGGAATTTGAGTTGGCAACACTGCTTAGGTTAGGTTAGGTGAGGAGAAATGACTTGGAAGAGAAAAAGATGTGATTTATCAGCAAGTGAAAAAACTGATCTTTTGAACCAGTTTCATTCAATGGAGTATAGTCAAGTGAAGCTGCTGAACATTTGCAAATTTTGCAAGCAATGCTAGGAAAATGATAAAAAAAGAAGAAGAATTGAGAGAGAAAACTGCAAGTGAAGGGTCAAGCAGGAAGCTGTCATCACCTTAATGAAGTGATAATGTTAAGTTTATTTTCATTAGAAAAATAAGAACTATATCCTACTTTCTCCTAAAGTTCACTCTAGAAAGAGTGTTTGAGACTTCCCACTAAAACAGTTTAAACCAGAAGTAATATCAATACTAAATCGGGACAAAAACTAGTGTCAACAAATCTATTCGATATATGAAAGAATAGTGAGAATTGAAAATACAGTTTGAATATTAGTATATATTCAATCCTAAGTGAAAATAAGCATTAAGTAATGGCTAAAGTTTACCTAAAGTGAAATTATTCACAAGTTTGCATTTCAAACTTATGTATTAGGCATGCATATATGCATGAACATGAAGCAAAATTCTTCATATAGCACATAAAGAGTGCACAATAGGAATTAACTTATTTTCGATATAACCTTTTAATCCTTGTAAAATGATTGATCCTTTGCGTGTACATTGCGTTGTGTTCAAAAAAAATTAATTATTATTCAACTCCATTAAGTCAAACTAACAACTCAAGTGTTTAAGTTTTAAGTTAAAATTTTTTAATTCAAAATTAAATAGTTTTATTTATAAAAATCACACTACTATTTCTAACAACATAAATAAGCTTTTACAAATAATTAAGATTTACTTGAATAGGAGGTTGGATATTATGGATTTGCAGTTGCGTCACCAGAGCGTGCAACGGTTATGGATTGCTATTAGCAACATCCGGTTGTTTTAGAGCGCGAAAGAAACACGCGAAAGTTTGATCGTGCTTAAATTCTACAAATATTCGACTTATTTAGAAGTTGTCGAAAATAGAGCAGATGCATGTATATATTGTAAAAATATTTTTAATGTTCTAAACGTATTTTGTATATTTTTAAAGTGGGAAAAATGAATAAAGATTAAATAAAGCTGGGCTGAGAGTCCTTGGTGCGAAAGTTGGTGGAAGAAAAGCAAAGTTTAATTTTAACATATTAAAGAAATCAATGTTTTTCAGAGCATTAAATATTCTTATAGTCCATAATTTAAATATGCCATGGACCCCCTCTTGAAATGAAATCCCTCTTTCCTGTTATACTTCTGTGCTGAATCAACCTGAATAAGGGATAAATATTTAAGAATCAACAGGAAACAAAAATAGATCGCTGCATAGGGAAACAATTTTTACTACTTACAAAATGTGATGTTGGAAAACGTTTACCTCATAATTTTTACATCAGCAGTAAAATCACTATCACTACTGCTATTATCAGTACAACTACTAACAATTGTTATAAGTTTTAGTGAGTGTCTTGTCCCGATTTAAAATCCTATGTGCCTCTTTGGGAGATTTGCTTCCAGGATTCAGTATTTTTCGATCTTCTTAGAAATAAATTTGAAATTACTGAATTTTTAGGTAATTTTTTATGTAATTTAATAACAGTACAAAAAATACAAATTATATAATAATTAAAGGTTTGATCATGTTTTAAAACTTTTTAATTTTATTTTATTTTTATTTCATTAATTTAATCCTTCAAATTTTGTAATTAAATTGTATAAGTATTTAATTATAAAATGTTAAAGTTTTAAATTAACATCTTATAAATTAACATAAATTTATGATTAACACAAATTAATAAACACTAAATTCAAAAAACACTATTATTTATCCTGAGCCATGATTTATGTGATTTGAAATTTTCTTTCCAGATCTGATTTTTTGAATCCACTGCTTACTTATAATTCCATTTTTTGTAAAGGAATAAAATTTCAATCCTTTATTCTTCTTAGAAGTTGCCGAGGATTGTGGAACACAACAATTGTAGGGCATTTTTGCGTTAACTTAGCCTTACCGGATGCTGCCAATACCAAAACTGTAATCTTGCACACTCTGGTGGCGCAATAAAAACTAAAACAACCAGCTACCTATTCACAAGTGAACAATTGTGACTTAATGTTTAAATTGATAGAGACAAAGAAAGTTTCAAACTACTCTCATTGTTGAAGAATTATTCAACAAAATGAATTAAAAAAAAAAAAAATCATTAAGAATGAAATAATATCCAGGACACTTCAGTTAAGTATGCTTGCAATTATCTAATGCAACAAAATTGAAAAACTGTTCTGTTAACTCACAACAGTTCTGTTCACTAAATAAATAATGAATTCAAAGACAAAATTCAATTGGGTAATGAATTGAAATAACAAGAAAATAAAAACTTAATATTATTAGACACATCAATAAAATATAATATGCACAATAACCTTGAGCTCAATGTTCATACAAGAAAGAAGTTAAATCTCAATTCATATATCCTGCTTTGGAATTATGACAAAGTAACCAAGATATATATTTGCAGTTTAAGTAACACTGGTTATGTCTTCAAAAGCATTATAAGAAAATCAAGAATATAAAAAGGGATTGACTAAATAAAATAAGACTTAAATCTTAGAATGGATTTGTGACATTCTTATGAATCCTAGAAACTTAAACAAATACATGACAAAACTAACTGCCAAATGTAATAAACTCAAGCAGTAGTGAAGAATGCTATAAATGCATTAAATTACAGTAGCTTCATTCTGAAAAGGGTTATGCACTGCAGATGGAAAACACATTTTATTATCCAAAACCATCTCTCAATTAAAGTGCTAGAATAAGCTAAAGTATTCATTCATGTCCACAAAGCTGAATCAATAATCAATAGTCATTAAAACAGCACATATAAAGTATGCAAATTCAAAATTAATACTTGAACAAAAATTCCTTTAAAAAGGACAATAATCAAATGTTTAACAATGTGAGGCATATTTCAAGCTCACAGAAAAAAATGAAAAGGAACTTATTCCTCTAAAATTACAAAATAAAACACTGCATGCTCCAAGAACAGTAAAAAAAAAAAAAAAATTAACAAACTAATAATGTTCATGGGAAGTTATTAAAGGCCAATACCAGACTGTGAGAGAGCAAAAAGAATATATAAAAAGATAATTTCAAATTACATTTTTGGCCAAAGTGAAGAATAGAAAAATAGAAAGAGGAACATTTTTTCAAAGGTTGTCTGTTCTAATTGTATGACTGACTCATAATGAAAGCTTTTAGCACACTACAAGAAGCATAGGGCTCTTTGTTAAACTCAGCGCTGAATCTATCGCTTGATCATGGCCTACAACAATAAAAGAAAGCCAGTCCATCGGTTTTCCAGCCACGTCGACAAATTCATAAGGAGAGTTGCTTTTTTTCTCGCGGTGCGGCACTAGTAGTGCCTTGTTATTGCATTTAGAGGCTACTATTCGTTAACGTTATCTTATAATTTACTAGTCAAAACGTTAAGAAATTTTGCACACATATTTCAGATGTATTAAAAAACATAACTGCCATGTTTGATTAAGATATGCTTAATACGTTTTCTTTGAATTATTTTTGAAAACTACTACTTGTTCCTAGGACCGCTATAAAATTTTGTATGGCATAGAATATGTCCCTTAATTTTTTTCTTGTAAAGAATGAATTCAAGAGTGGGAGGAACTAAAAGATTTTTAATATATAGTTCTGATGCGGGGATATGATTTTTAAAAATTAAATCTGCGGTAACGCACATAATTTTAAAGCTCAAAAATTTATAACAAAAATTCTATTTCACTTACAGCAAAACCTCTACTTCAAATTATGCTTTACACTGTATATTAAAGAATGTGAAAAAAAAATGTAAGCACACTCTTTCTTATGTTTCAAGATACTAGTGACCAAAAAAAATTAGTTCATTATTAGTTATAACGAAAATCTTGGAGACTTGCGCTCTCGGCCATGAAGCCGAGAGAGAAAAACCATTATTTTCGTGTAAAAACAAAGAACGTGTGAGGAATACATCTAATCTCATTTAAAAAAAAAACTGTTAGTCATACCTATTAACTTATGCAACTACAAGAACTAATCAACATTACGGAAAACACCAGAAAATTCATTCAGAATAAGCCAATATCTCGAAAAATATTAATAGTGTAAAATAGAAAGAAACTGCAAACTGCACATGAATAACACAAAACGCTGTTGTAGTGAAGGGGAAATAAAAAAAAAATAACTGTTTCCCATATTGTTTCTTTTTTTTAATGTTAAAAAAATTAAAGTCATTAATTTTCTGCAATATTTTAACTTGAAACAGTAAAACCACTATAGTTGTTAATAAAAATATTTAATTCAATTTTAATTTCTTTACACCAAAAGAATAAATTTAATGGAGAAATTTAATCCTTTCTTTTTTTTTGTATCCCCACCCCCCCGCCATCCTCCACCTATAATCCCCATCCCCAACCTAAGCCCCCCCCCCCCCCCCCGAGGATCTAGCCGAGAATCTAGCTAATCGAGCAACGAAAAAGTCTGCTTCAAATTGTAATCTGGAACCAGATATCAGCTACATGTGCAGCGTCGCTCTAGCGTGCATTTTCATCCTACAACAATTTAGAAGCATAGCCTACAACAATTCTTCTATTGTTGTAGGCCATAGTCAAGCGATAGATTCAGCGCTGAGTTTAACAAAGAGCCCATAGCTTGTACATAGTCCAAGTTCATTTCACAAGATGAATAACTATAAGATTTGATAACACAAATCCAAAGAAGAGAAATAACTTGTAGACAACAATAATCTGTAGATCCCATTTTCATGTTTTAAGAATGCAAAATAAAACTATCTCAGCAAAGAAACAAATCATTGAAGTGGAACAAGCTGAATCTAAATCAAATTTCCATAGGGATAATGTCCACCTCAACAGTAGATGTGAAAATGACTAAGTCAAACTGTGACTCAGTAAAAAAAAACTAAGTGTAGCTTTCCATCAGGTGAAGTGGCTATACATGGCAACTGAAGCGGCTAGAAGTGCTGTTGGAACTGGAGCCGATGTTATGGCTCCAGAGGAGCACCCTTAAATCGTGAAACAGGCAGGGTATCCAGGCGCACATGCTTTAGGAAAGCACCCTAAGGGCTGCACCACCTATCTAAAGGCCTCGTAAAGAGGCCCATTCGCCCACCAGCGGGTCATCCAATGGTGAGGGGAAACATAAACAGGAACGAAAACGAGTTTTGATCCCCTTCGATGACCTTGCAGAGACGTTGAGATGAAGCATAACGTCTCTGCGACTAAGCTGGGCCACTCGAGCTGGAGGAAAAACCTAAGATGGGCAGCTGAAGGGCATGAACCATTGACACGATTCAAACAGGCCAGCCACAGCTCTCGATTCAAGAAGGTAATGGAAACAGCCAGGTCCAACTTGGAGGCAGCAGCAGTGAAACCGTGCACCAAGAATAGCACTGACTGGTAGAAGACAGTCAGACCATAGCGTGATGAAAGGCGATCCAAGATGGACTGTGCGAACGGGCACTTGAAGAATACATGATCGATCGATTCAGGAGACCCAAAAAACTGGCAACCAGCAAAACCGAATACTCCCCACTGATGTAAATGCTGGAGAGTATAAAATCCATGGTGCAGCAGACGCCATTGGAAATTAAACACCATCCACTCGATGGAAGAACCAAGATAGACGAAGGCTCCCCCAGTCTTGTGGGTCTAACTGACATAAATCAGGAATAAAAGTTGCCAGTCTCGCTGGATAAGATTTTAGAATCCAGGAGACCATAGGTTGATAGTCACTGGCAGCGAAATAGGAACTGGCAGCCCATTAACCTTAAAAAAGAAACGCAGGTGCAGGAACAGAAATTTGGCCCACATGGGAGGGGAAGGAGGGAGACCTGGATCAGAGCAGCCATTCTGGCCGCAATGAGATAGTGTCGGATGTTAGGCAGACCCAGGCCTCCTCCATCAAAAGGGATAAACAACAGTTCTGCATGAACAAGGTGATGGACTGCCGCATACCCCCAAATACAGTCCACAACTGCAACGTGCACTTTCTTCAAGACCTGAGGAGATGGTAAAACGAATAGGCATTTAGACGTCAATAAAGACAAGATGTCAAGATGTGTGTCTTGATGAACCTCGCCTTGACGAACATCGAGGTGGTAAACGAAAGTTCTTGCCAAGGCGAGACAAATACTTATCAGTTACTTGTTGCCAGTGACGAGAGTCCATATCCGGTAGAAAAGAAAAGACGTATCCCAGCACTGTAATATGCTAACACCACGTTATTGGGAAGGATTGAAGACAGTCCACCGTCCACTTCCCAATAGCGATGCCTTTAGACTTGACGAGATTGATGGAACTTCCCATCAAAGTGCTAAAGAGATCGAAGGATTCTTTATAGACGCCCAGGGAATATGCATCAGATGCAAATAACACGACATCGTCAGCATATGCCAGCATATGGATATAGATGGACGCAGCTAGCAAATCATACCCCCGGACGATTAAGAGATTGCAATAGTGGCTCCAAATAGAATATGTATAAGATGGAAGAGATGGGGCACACCTGCCTGACGCCTTTGGACAGTTCGAAGAAAGGAGAATTGGAGCCATTAATTGCCACACATGATGTGGCAGAAGCATACAGTGCTGAGATAATCGTAGCAAATTTCCGAAGATGAAGGTGGTAAAACACTCTGAAAAGAAACACGTGATTCACCTTGTCGAAGGCCTTTTCCTGGTCAAGACTTAGCATGACGAGAGTCTGAAGACGCACACACGCTTCCTCTATAACACATTCGATGGTAATCAGGTTGTCGGACATCCTGCGAGATGGAATGGAGCAGGATTGCCCTGGATCGAAAAACTCGTTGGCAAAGCATTTGAGCCGTTGTTGGAGCACACCAGTGAAGACCTTATAATCTGTGTTATGTAGAGTAACAGGCAAGTTCAGGATCCGGTAACTTGGGGAGCAAGATGATTCTCCCTGCGGTAAAGTCCGACGTGATGGAGGAAGAGTCCTTGAGGATCGAATTGAACACTTGCACTAGGAAAGGCCCAAGAAGCTTACAAGTCGCATTAAAGAACGAGTACGGGATGCAGTCTATTCCAGGGCTGGACTGATGACGGCCATCCATCGACAGAAACTTCTTAACTTCATCTTCGGAAAAGGAACGGGTAATTGACAGGTCAGCGTCAGCAGAGAAAGGTCTAAGTGCCTTGATCCACTTCATTGTGGCATTGGATGAAAAGACTGGGTGGCCAAAAAATGATGAAAAATGAGAATGGAAGGCAGACAAGATGTCAGCGACAGTTTCCCCTGTCTCATTCTCCACCACCAAACGATGACACCTCTTATTGGCGCGATGCCTCTCCTCAGCGAACACAGCTGACGACATATGTCGGACGCCAGACGCCCAGGACAGTTGGCCTGAGAGCTGCGCCGGCGGCCCTGCAGATCATTAGAGTGTTGATCCCGCTCTTCACCTGGCGGATGTCATCAGCATACTACCCCTTCAGAATGGAACAGTGGAGGAGGCGTAGGATTCCTTGCTGCATGAGGAGATGGCGCCGATTGCGTCTAGCGGCGTCCAACCCAATCTTTCTGAAAAAAAGACAGATCTTGGATTTGAGAGCAAGCCACGAAGCTAGCGATGGAGGCAGGTTGTGAAAATGTCTTTCTACAATCCGAATGAACATTCCCTTGTATTCATCGAAGTCAAGCAGAGAAACATTCAAGAACCAATTGTTCGAAGCAGGGACTGTAGAGGAGGCTGGGAATGGAGGGTTCCATGACCACTTGATGGCACTGTGGTCAGAATAACTTCCATGGAACCCGATGCACCAGCGAAAACAGCGTCTACAAGAAAAAGGTCCAACCTCGAAGGCACAGAGGGACCCTGATGAAATGTGGACCCACACTGGCTGGAATGAGAAGACGACGCCCAAAGATCGGAAAGTGCATTCCGCTGGCACAACTGGTAGACACCCGGACAAAAAGATGTCGTACTCATCCGGATGGCAATTGAAGTCCCCAGCAACAACTACAGGCAAGGACGGACACAGGTAAAAGTCTAGATCTTCAAAGAATGTCCGTTTCTCTGTTGATAAACATGGGGCATACACATTAAGGGGAGTCACCTGTGAAAAATTGATGATTTTTGATGAAAATTTTAATTTTTGTTTTTTTGCATTTTCATACCTTTCGTATGTGAACTTCATGAAAAAAATTTTTTTGGGAGATTTTGTTCCAGGTTTTAATGGTTAAATTTCATTTTTTGATTTAATCGTTACATTACGAAAGAAAGGATCTTTAATATTAAACTCGTTTTTCTCAGTTTCATTTTTTACCTCGCCAATCCACATAAGAAACTGCGTTACATGAAAAGTTATGCATGGAATTGAAAAAAATTTTTTTGTGTGTGCCCTTTACATAATATTCTTACTAATTGGAAACTAATGGACAGAATTTTAGTTACTATGTGTTAAACTCTTTCTATTTTAATGTTCTATTCAATTAAAAAAAAAATTATATAAATTTAAGTAAAAACATGGAAAAAAATTTTTTCACCGGTGGCTCCCTTTACGCAATCGGAATTTGAGAGCAGATAGCAGGAGGTCCAAAGAAATTACCCATTTGGCAAAGTTGAGTTGATAAAGAACTGCACAGATGGATATTGACTGCGAAGGCCAGGGAGGATAGAAAGCTGTTGAGAAGCAGCAAGCTTCACCTCTTGAAGAAGAAGGGCACCTGGCCTGTACAGGGCAATAAATGATGACAAAACTGATTGCTTGAAGGACAAGTCAAGGGAACGAACGTTTTGGGAAAAGACCTACACTGTGAAATTAAGCTGACGGAGGCTGACCTTGTAGCTGAAGGAGACTTAAGCCTCACCGACGGAGGAGGAAGCTCAGTTGTATTCCATCTGGGGGAACAAGCATGTCCAGAAGAGGATGAAGGGCTGCGACGATGACTTGCACAGCTATCTCTTTCAAATGAAGAGGACACAGGAATCCCGTCCCTCTTGCTACGATGACGTCGGGGCTTCTTTTTGCGAGGGCTCTTAGGCGTTGCAAGTTGATCCCACTGGGCAGACACTGATGGCTTTGAGGTCCCAGCAGAGGAAGAAATTCTACCAAGCGCAGGCGCACAGACGATTCGCAGAGGCTGCGACGCTGATGAAAGCGCAGGTGGAAGAAGAGATGGGAACTCCTGCACAGCAAACACCGACCCGGAGCATAAAGAATCGGCTACGATGACTTCAGCAGAGTGACAATCCTCCAACACCGGGGAAACACATGGCGAAGGACGAGAAGAAACGGACTCACGAACCACACGAGGCCGAGGAGGGGGAGGTGGCATTTCCCTTCCAGGAGTCGTAGGAAGAGGAGACCATGGTGAGGCCGCCTTCGACTTCCTCGGTGAAGGACGAGCCATGGTTGCTCTGCTCGGCTCAGGTGACTTGGCCGGTGAAGTCATCTTTGCTGGCTGGGACGACATTACTAGAGGTCGTGGCATTGGGGCTGCTGGTAGAGCAACTGACCTCTCCGGGCACTGATGGAATTTGTGCACAGTCTTATTGCAATAGTTACATTTCCTAAGGAGAGGACAGTCTTTCCTAATGTGAGAAGTCTTTTTGCAGTACCAGCAGCATTGCCTTTGTCCCTTGTAAGACACGGAGACACGATCTCCGTGCATCACAACCAATTCAGGACGGGGAACGGATGGACGCTAAAGGCTAATGTGAACTACTGGAAGAAAGTCAATGTTGTGGGCAGGCAGGCTCATCGTGCAGTGAATAAAATTTTTGGTCACTCACATATAAGAGAAATCTCAACAATCCCTGAGTATCATGTCTGGCTCATGACAAACAAAGGAAGTGATAATGCATGCTGTATGAAGCATGGTCTATAGATATTCATGGTCATCGAGCTTCGGCCATTTTCCATTGTTTCAAGAAGCTAAGGTAAACAGATAGAAAACAGCTAAGCACTATTCCCGACCGCAACCTGCGATAGAGATTTTCATTGAAACTGAATACGAAAGTAAAGTTTTGTCTGCCGATAGGGTGACGCTGCAGGCGCAGTTGGGCAGATTGTACATGCAGCGCCACTTTTCAATAGAGTTTCCGCCCTACCGGGAGCTAGAAACTTTAGCTTCATTTTAACAACGGAGCTCAATAAAGCATTAAGATTCAATTGTTGAAATAAAATATTTCAAAGTCATTGTTAAAATAGAACAAGCTTGCTTAATAGTCTTAAATATTTAGGTTTATAGTTTTAACCTTCTTGTCAAGTATATTTTAAAGTTGAAAATGTTATTTGAACACTGATATATACGTCCAAGTCATTTACAATATATTTAAAGTATGCATACATATACGGTATATATTATTAAATTATTAAGGCCTTAAATTGATTACATCTATTATAAAAATTCTTACATAAATGTGATGTGTAATAAAATAAATAAAATAATTCTTAATTTTTATTATGTGAACACATCACAACACTTAAGCCAAATGGAAAAGATGCTCAGGTTGGTTTCAATATGTTAGAAACTGAAATGCTCCAGTGAATGGTCCTCTCTTATGTCAAAAGGCTGATGAAATTGCAAAGAAATTAGGCCACACTGGTTTTAAGGCAACTGAAGGCTTGTTTCATCGCTAGAAAACGCAATGGGCTAAGCTTCAAGAAACTTCATGGAAGGAGGAAAGCATTAAAGATCTTCTGTTTAAATACACACATTTACAACGCCGACGAGACTTATTTCAGGGTCTTACTGCATAGCACTTACGTCGCTAATGATCAACTTAGAAATGGGAAAGGATTTAAAACAGCCAAAGATCGCATCACTGCTGTTGTTTGCGCGTACACGCACGCACGCGCACACACACACACACACACACACACACACACACGCCTTACTCATACATAATAGCTCAACGAAACAATTTTCTTAGAATATTACATTTCTTTACTCTAAGGTACAAATTTGGAAACTTAAGTCTGACATTTGATAAGTAAATACACTTAAGATTAAATATACTTAGTTAGGCATATTCACAGATGATTACTGAAGTACTGACTGTTGTTATGAATTAGAAATTATTAAATGTTTATTATTTATGTTGAAAATCTAGAAACATATCAAACAAAAGTTATATTTGCTCTTTAGATTATTACTGGAAACTACATTACTCCCCCTGAGTGGATGCCCCCTTACCGTGGGTCAGGGGTTTGGGTGCTTCAGGGATTCTGTGAGCTATGCTGGTTGTTGCACGGCTACTTTAGGGTCACCTTTACCAGAGAGGTCATGGTTGAGAAGTGAGACGAAGAGTATCCAAACAAACATATATCATGATGTCGACGAATGAGAGAATTCATACAGCATTAGGTGTGGCGCAGGTTAAAGTCACCTGCGTTTGGGAGTTAGGCAGAGGCTCTCGTTTGAAAAATAGTCGACAGTCTCCCGGCTGTTATCTCGGAGCAATGCCTCCGAGAAGCCCCACCAGTGCACTTGCTATGCGCTTAGGGAAACGGTCGGAGGCAGCGCATGCCTTTACCCAGGAGGAGAAACGGGTAAAGCAACAACGGGATCGGGTGCTGTCAATTGGCACTTGGAACGTATGCTCCATGACAGGAAAGGAATCAGAGTTAGTGGAGGAAGCCAAACGGTATCGACTGGATATCATAGGTATTATCTTTACGAAACGTCCGGGTTCTGGAACTGTGGACTTAGAAGGGGGGTGGAAGCTTTTCTACTCTGGTGTCGACCCTAACATGACTGCCCAGGCGGGAGTGGGGATACTCACAAGTCCCCGGCTGGCAGATTATGTTGCAGATTAGGTGGAAGACTGTGTCTCCTGAGGCTTCAGATAGGGAAACTGTCTCTCTCTCTATTCGTTGCATATGCTCCGAATGCAGTCACAGAGTACCCACGTTTTCTAGATGAAGTTGATGCTGCTCTTAGCAGGAGAGGGAGTGCAGATTCTGTCATCCTGATGGGCGACTTCAATGCACACGTAGGGGCTGATGACCAAACGTGGAGGGGCATGATTGGGACGAATGGTGACCCCAATTTAAATGCGAATGGGAGGTGCTTGTTGGATCTCTGTTGCAACAATGGACTTTCCATCACAAACACCTTCTTCCAGCACAGGGATGTCCATAAATATACCTGGTACAGGGATGCAATGGACCAGAAGTCGCTGATTGACTTTGTAATTGTTTCAGCCGACTTATTCCGATCAGTGTTGGATACTCGTGTGAGAAGAGGGGCAGAACTATCAACTGATCACCACCTTGTTGTCTGCATTTTGCGGTTCTCTGAATCCATGCCAACCAAGCGAAATACTAGGTTCAGACAAACTTGGCGCATCAAATGGGAGGCATTGGAGGATAGAGCTGTGAGGAAGACCTTTGCAGATAACATATCTTCAAGTTTCAAAGAACTACCCAGTGATCGTGGTAGTGTTGAAGACGAGTGGCAGTTGTTTAAAACTGCTGTGATTACTTCGGCTGCATTGTGCTGTGGTCGTAAGCGGCCGAGTGTGGCACAGGGCGGTGAGAAAAGGACTGCGTGGTGGAACAGTGAAATCCAAGAAGCTGTCAAGGCAAAGAAGGAAGCCTATTTGCTATGGCTTGCAAATAAGTCAACTTCGAGTCGAGTGCGGTACACTGAGGCGCGAAAAGCAGCAGCAAAGACAATATCAACAGCTAAAGCCAAGGCCTGGGAGAAGTTCGGGGAGAAATTGGAGGCAGACTATGGTTCGGCAAACAAGGTGTTCTGGCAGACCGTGCGCCGCCTCTGTGGAAAGAAGTCTCTTTCATCACAAACTATTAAGAGTTCAGATGGGAGGCTTCTGAAAACGGAGGAGAGCGTATTGCATAGGTGGAAGAAATACTTTGCATCTCTTCTTAATCCGGCGACAACAACTGAGGCATACGAGGTGCACCTTGGAGCGGAGAATAGTCACGGTAGTATCACTGAAACAGAAGTCAGGTGGGCAATTACGTCCCTGAAGACTAGCAAAGCTGCAGGTGATGATGAAATCCGGTCCGAGATGTTAAAGGCCTTAAATCAGGATGGTATCCTGTGGCTGACTCGAGTGTGTCAGGTTGCTTGGATATCTGGACAGGCACCTAAGCAATGGCAGACAGGAATTGTGATCCCTATCTTCAAAAAGGGATATTAGAGAGATTGTGACAACTATCGAGGCAACTCTTTGCTCAGCATTCCTGGGAAAGTGTACGCTAAGTATCTGGAGAAGAGAAGTCGGGAAATAGTCGACTCCAAACTGTCGGGGGAGCAGTGTGGTTTCCGACCTGGCCGAAGCATGACGGATCACATCTTTGCTCTAAGGCAAATCTTTGAGAAATCCTGGGAGTATGCAAAAGAGGTCTACGCTTGCTTTGTGGACCTCGAAAAAGCATATGACAGGGTTCCTCGGGAGAAGCTCTGGCAAGTGTTGCAAGAGTATGGAGTGGATGGGCAATTACTGGTTGCTATCATGTCTCTGTACGAAAGCTCTGAGATGTGTGTCCGGATAAATGGCATTAAGTCAAGACCTCACCCAATCTTATCATTAATATTCACTTATCTCTATCTCAAAATAAAATAATACAGGCTTTAACAAATATATTTACTTACAGTTTGTGTCCACTAAGTAGAAGTTTCTATATCCACATCTGTATTATTACACTAAATCACTTTAAACAATATACATATCCAGGGGCACAAACAATATCTCACTTCTTGTGAAGCACACATTACGTTGCCCTGAAGACTATTCGCTTCGCGTTGGTACAGGAACCTGGATCTACCACCTCATGAGTCCGTTACTCCTCAAACAGTCTAAGGTGAGATCAACAGATACCTGCACAGTCTCCAAAACTTAATGCATGACTTATAGATTCTCAGCTACCTTCTCGATTGATGTGGATCCTTGAAGTAATCTCCTCCCTGGTTGCTTTGTTTGTCTCACATAAAGTATCGCCATTAATTTCCAAGTCATAGGATATCCACATTTTATCTCCATGGTTTAATCATTTGCCATCTTATTCACAGAACGGGGGATTTGCATATTATCATCTTATTTGGAATTCACCTCACTTCATCAATATATTCTCATATTAGGGAGTATCACATAATATCACTTCCCCGCTTGAATTCATCTCAATTCTTTGTCCAATTTAACTACTGGTGGGACATCCCCTCTTGATTTGAAGAAAAATGCAAGGAGAAGGGTCGCTTGACAGTTTCTGGTCTCCAATCAATTGAAGCATACAATTGTCAGAAAAATCAGACTTGAAGTTCCCATCCCCAAAACATAATTCAAACAGCTCTTCCATGCGTCGGCATGGGAGCTGGGGATATTGGTCTCACACCCCCCCTACTAGACGTCATCTCTTATCACCTTCGAGCATCCGGCCTCACTTTCACCCACAAAAAAAATGAAAACAAAAGTTAACAAAGAACCAAAAAAGCTCATTTGTCTAATAAAACCTCATCTTCTCTCGAATGCATGAAAGACTATATTCATTATTTATTAATGTGCTTCATATTATTATTCATGTCTAAGACCAATATGATTCTAAATCACCATGCTTCACAATAATCATAAATTCTATTTCATCGGACATCCCCTCTTCATGAAAGCTCATTGTAAACGCATTATTTATTCAATTCTTTAACCACTTATTAACTCAATTATAAGCTATTCCATTACACAAATTCTTATAACAACATCATCACTATATTGAATACACCATAATGAATTCTACTTCAAAAGACAACAAATGAATCTATTACAACCGTGAATCTATTAATATTCAAATTTGCTTCTTAAACACGTGAAACGTCACAACATCACACTGTGTAAAGTCCCCCCTACCCCCATGTCACACTTTTCTTACCCCCCCCCCCCCCCCAAGAGTGTGACGTATTTCTTGAACGTCCCCAGAGGTGTTAGAAACACCGTTATTTTATTATATATTATTATCATAAGCAAGAGCAAGGTAGAGTATATCTCCACCATGAGCAAGAGTATTTTTCAAATTCGCCAAAGCGACGTGCAAACTATACAGCAGCTTTTAAACTAACAGCCAAGATTGCAAAGGCCAAAGAACAATCGTGCAGCAGCAAGGCAGTTAAGACTCGACGAAAAATGTATTCGACACTGGAGGAAATGTACCGTATTTTCGCGAATATACCCCGCGGGTTATACACTTTTTTACATCTGCGGGAGGGCGGTGCAGGGTATCTAGGGATGCGGGGTTTCCAAATTATTTTTTACATGATTGATGTGAGAGATGGAAACCATGATCAAGTTGAACTAGAAGTGGTAATAATGCAATCTAGAAACTGTTTCAATAGAATGATTCAAATGAGTGAACTGCTATCTTCCAAGCAAACACCCCTTCATATATTAAACTAAGAGGGCCAGAAGGGCTGTGATTGGTTGCCAATAGAAGCCAGGATATATGAGCCAATCAAAATAAGGCTAATCTAAAAGCCAGTCATGATAGGTAATGATATCTTCATGATTTATGATTTTTATAGAAACAGGATATTTTAATTACAAAAAAGTGTAAAAATACAACTTCATAAAGTAAATATAAATTAAAGGTATTTAGGGATCAAAGATATTGTAATATTTATTTTAACTGAACAACACATTGTATATTACATTCAGAAATAAAATTATATTTAACATTAAAATTACTGTATATTATAAGTACAAAAGTTTTTCGTATCAAATATACAATTATGTAGTAAAGAATTGTTCGCAAAAATAATATAAAGGAGAGCAAACGTCTTCACGTGAATAATAGAATAGACTTAAAAGGTTTAATATTAAACTTTAAACAAAGTTTCATAACAGAGTAAATAAAAATGGTCTATGAGGATTTTCACATACCAAACCACAGATGTTTAAATTATTGATTGAAATAGGAAAGAGATCCAGGCTCTAGAATTTTCTTTCCTATTTGCATCAGTTCTTAAAGCAATGAACAACACATTGTGTATTGCATTGAGGCTTAAAATTAAAAACTTAAAATTCCAATTCATTATCACATTTATCATTCCGATTCATTATCAAAAGGTGAAGAAGTTAGTCGGGACAAACTGCCACTACTTCAGATCGTGGCAGTTTTGAAGTTGCCATCTTTTTGAGAAGCTATTTTGAAACGATATGAAAAATGCATAACCTGGATATTTACAATTAAAAACTTAAAAATCTGATTCATTATCGCATGTTTCTTCAAAAAGTTTCTTAATACAGCACAGATGGCGGTTTATTAAAAAAAATAATAAAAGGTCATTTCATTTTGAAAAAGGCAAAAAATACAGTTACAGTAGTTTACATGAATTTTTATTGTAAGTTCATTTTTCGAAATTATTACAGTGCATATCATGTATTAATGCATTAAGTACTGTAATAAATATTCATCTGAACTTTAAAAAAACGTTCTTGGACAATTTCAGAAGATATGGCGTCGCAATCTTGTTTATGAGAATTCACTTTTACATTAGCTTTTGGAGACGTAAAAATGAGAAAACAGAGAATTAATGTACTATATATTGTACATACTACACAATGCACTGTAATATGCAAGTATATTAAGTGTTATATGCTAATTTCGTTTGAAATTCGTCAGATCGAAGTTAGTTTGAACCCCCCCCCC